>BMAO01031712.1:0-226446 GCA_019973975.1 Trichonephila clavata
TCAAAGTAATTTCTAATCTTTTTCAACAATTCGATTTTGTTCATGCTTATTTTCCACCGTAAATTAATTCTCTCTTCTTCAATGATTGAATTCACTTGCTGCATCCCCACTGATCTGAAATTTACTTCATTTTCAGTGCTGCCATTATGTAAGCAAATGGTATATCACAATTAATTGCTAAATGAGCATTTTTAATCAATTTTATTAAAAATAATTAATAAGTTAGTTTTGTATAATATAATTTTTTTCGCAGATACGTGTTTAAATAAATTTAACACAGAGTGGAATGAAAAACTATAAAATTAAAATTAAAAAAATTAAATGTTTTTATCAAATAGTATTTTTTTCTTTTTGAATGTTTTTTTCAGTGAATGTTAGCATATAACTAGGTTTTCCCCCAAAAGTGGATTTTTAACACTTATATGTTTAATCAAACATCCAAACGTTTCAAGAGCTATCTGTAGAATTTTTTTTATTAGTTTTTATTGATAATGGATTTAAATTAATATATTTTTTAAAAATTAAAATGCATTCAATGCATTTCTGAGATTTATTTAAAATATTTATCAGTATCGAAATTTTTGTTCTCTTTCATAAAACTTATAGTTTACTTTAAAATAATGCGTAATTACATGAAACTTTTTTCCCCGTGTCAAATATTTCAAAAAATTCTCACAATTTTACTTCAAGAATTAAAATAGTAGTGAAATTTTGTAATTTGAAAAATTTATACTTTCTGTCCTTTTTTCAGCATACAACTATTTTTAAAAATGCTACAGTTTCGTTTCCGGGAAAAAACTAAAAAAATTAAATGTTTTTATCAGATAGTATTATTTTCTTTTTGAATGATTTTTTTTCAGTGAATGTGTACTTATAAATAGGTTTTTCACATAGTGTTTTTCTTAGCAGTTACATATATTTATTCAAACATCCAAACGTTTCAAGAGCTATCTGTAGAATTTTTTTTATTATTATTTATAGATAATGTGGATTTAAATTAATATATTTTTTAAAATCAAATGAATATTTCTATTATTTCCTTATTAAATTAATTATTTGTTAATAAAAGGTATATCGCCTATTATTTTGGATAAAGATACGTTCTAGAGCCTGGAATAAATATTTGTCCTCAGTGCCAGCCTAGCGGTAGCTAGGCTTCTACTTCAGTTACACAGTATACCTAAGAAAGGGAGTAAATAAAGTGAGAATGATAGGTTCGCCTAAGCTTAAACTAGCTTCGTCGGTCAGGAGGTGGTGGGGGGAGGTGGAACATAGTTTCGGTAGAAACGGAAAACAGCTTTTTCGTTTCGTTCCTCAATCCGAAAAGGGGGTTTTCGTTACGTTTAACAGCATGGGGCGGGGGGGAATTCTTAGAAACACAGGTAGTATCTTCGTTGCGCTATGAGGCAAACGGTACATGAGGTGAGGCTGGTTCATGAAGTTAGATTGAGAGCTAATCGTCGGGTTGTCATGATGATGGATTGCAGAATGGAAAGTTGAGGAAAGATTCGCTATTAGGGTGTGGATGGGTTCAACACAAAGTTCTTCGTGGAGAACAGATCTTGGGATGTACCTGGGAGCTCTGGCTATGACTCGAAGCGCTTTATTTTGAAGTCTTTGAATATCATTTAATTGTGTGTTATTGGCAGATCACCAAAATGGGGCATGCATACGTTAAGATGGGGCGAAGATAGGTTTTGTAAATAAATATCCGGTTTTTTAAGGAGAGTTTGGATTTCCTTCCAATCAGTACGTTCTAGAGACATTTTTAAGCTAAATGTAAGTAGCGATTGATTGATTAATGAAAACCTGAAAATTATTTTATTATTTTAGATTCCTAAAAATTATCTATTATTAAAAAATGATGACTTTTTTTTTTTTACTCAAGCATCAAAATAGTTTTCTTTTATTGTTTAAATTTATTATTTTTTTACTAAAGCAATATTGTTTTTGATATGTCATGAATAGAAACTTGAAGATAAATCTTATATCTGAGGGGAGAGTCAGGGGGAAAATAGTTCTACACTCAAAAAAGCCACTGTAACACCGTGCAGTAGAAAGAGAACTGAAACCTGTTTGACATTAGTAAGATCTGGAAAATATTTTTTTCGAAAAAGGGAATTGTAGTGACGTTTATATAAATGAATCTCACACATACCAGGAACTTTGATAAAGGAAGGTGAATTTCCATGGCAGTATGTTATGCATTCGAAACCAATTTTAATAAAACACTCAAAATACTTAAAACAATCATTTAATAATTTCTTTTATAAAGATAATTGTATGAAACATTTTTCCCATGTGTCGAATATTTCAAAAAATCCTCACAATTTTACTTCAAAAATTAAAATAGTAGTGAAATTTTGAAATTTGAAAAATTTCTACTTTTCTGTCTTATTTCAACATACAACTATCTTTAAAAATGCTACATTTTTGTTTCCGGTAATAAAAATTGCAACGAAAGAACTGAAAACTGAGTGAGTGATTTTTTAATTCGCACTGTTCGCCTATTCGAGGGTTATTGGCGATGGACCTCGAAATTTTCAACCATGGTCAAATGAAGAGGACGACACCTGCGCTTTCACCCATCTGTAATAATTAGAACACCACACCAACGCAAAGACAAATTTCGAAAAAGGGAGTTTTAATGACATAATTAAAGAAATCACTCACATCGCGCACATAAGAGCTATCGGCCTGAGGGAAACACGAAATTTCCATGGGGATGAAGTTATTCACTCGGTAAAAGCCCGTGCAACGCCGGGCTAAGCGGAGAGGAAAGAAACAAAGAAATCAAAGTAATTTCGAAAAATAATATTGGAAGTGTTGAATTTGTGAAGAGAAGGAAAAATGTTAAGCGACAAAGCCATGACACGCACTCACGGGTCATGCACTCACATCGTTTGCGTCAAAACCACACAAAAGTGTTATCGTGAGAAAGAAAGGAGGAAATTAACATGGTGATTAAGTTATACCTTCGGTATAAGCCCGTGCAATGCCGGGCCATGAAAGCTAGGCTACACTATTAAAATTCGAAGGTAAACAAACGTATCTATCTATCTATGTGCGTCTATTTTCTCACGAACAGCACCACGCAGAAAGTCGTGGAAGGAACCAAAAGATCGGGAATTTTCTGGGGAAGCCGTATTGCCTATTTATATTCCGGTATTGTAATTAATTAAAAAGATATTCATTAAAAACCTTAAAACGCCTAATTGTTTTACTCCTGCCCGTTGCTTACTTGGCGGAACTTCCCTTCCGTTTCGGCCGAGCGGTAATCTTACGTTTTCCACCATATTAAAATTGTCATCTAATTTTTGGTGTCGAAATTAGACAAAAAATAATTACTGAATCGGAAAGATAATTTATTTCGCCACGACACGGTATAATTTTTTTTGTAAAATAACGATATTTTCTATTTTTTTCGAATTTTTTAAAATAGTGTTTAAACTGATGCGTTTTTATGAAAATTATTTCTAAATCGTTGGGTATGAATTACTTTTCGTGTTATTAAATCGATATTCTACACTAATTAACTTCAAGCCTTTCTCTTTTGGATCCATTCATTTAAAAAATAAAATTCCCAAAACTTTTTTTTAAAGAATTTTTAAATATAGTCCCAATTTTTACTTCATGCGGGGTGATATCGTGTAGCTCGGAGTTAGAATCAACGGATTACGATTTTTTCATTTCTGCTAATTTTTCCCACGTAAATTAATTGTACTGATAAATACTTATTCTAACATGTGATTCTCTGTTATTTTTATGTACTTTTAATTTTTTTGGTTTTTGTTTAAATATACCATCCTTTAAGCAGCTTATCCAAGATCACTCGATTAAATTTTTTGATTCACTCAATAGCTCTGATAATATTAATATGCAAAACCTTGAAAATTATACAGCCAATATTAAGAGGAAGCGACCCAGGAGAATTCTCCTGGACTCGTACAATCCTCCATAACTTAAATTTATCTTTTTATTTGCTAAATTCAATTGTCTTAACTATTTTTTATCCACTTTTATTTATTAAATTCAACGTTAACTGCTCTTGTGGTGGAGTGCTCATAGCTCCCGCTACACTCAAGACTGTAACTGCAGCACTGCCGTGCGCGGTCAATGCGAAGGAGGGTGTCCGCCTCGCAGAAACCCGCCGGTCTATTTTTTCATACTTCTCTTAAATTTTTTCTCCTACTATAGACATTGCGTCGCCACACATCATTACACACAAAAGGAAATATTTTGAAATATATTTTCTATCACATGTATTATTTTATTTCTGAATTTTATACTGTGAATATGTAAATAAAGGCTTATGAACATTTTAAATCAATTTTATCATAAAATAATTAATAAGTTAGTTTTGTATAAAAAAAACTTTTTTTTCTTCAGATACGTGTTTAAATAATTTATTTAACACAGTGTCGAATGAAAAACTAAAATTAAAATAAAAAAATTAAATGTTTTTATCAGATAGTATTTTTTTCTTTTTGAATGATTTTTTTCAGTGAATGTGTACTTATAACTAGGTTTTTCACATAGTGATTTTCTTAGCACTTACATATGTTTAATCAAACATCCAAACGTTTCAAGAGCTATCTGTAGAATTTTTATTATTATTATTTATAGATAATGTGGATTTAAATTAATATATTTTTTTAAAATCAAATGAATATTTCTATCATTTTCTTATTAAATTAATTATTTGTTAATAAAAAGTATATCGCCTATTATTTTGGATAAAAATACGTTCTAGAGACATTTTTAAGCTGACTGTAAGTAGCGATTGATTGATTAATGAAAACCTGAAAATTATTTTATTATTTTAGATTCCTAAAAATTATCTATTATTAAAAAATGATGACTTTTTTTTTACTCAAGCATCAAAATACTTTTCTTTTTATTGTTTAAATTTATTATTTTTTTACTAAAGCAATATTGTTTTTGATATGTCATGAATAGAAACTTAAGGATAAATCTTATATCTGAGGGGAGAGTCAGGGGGAAAATAGTTCTACACTCACAAAAGCCACTGTAACACCGTGCTGTAGAAAGAGAACTGAAACCTGTTTGGCATTAGTAAGATCTGGAAGATATTTTTTTTTTCGAAAAAGGGAATTGTAGTGACGTTTATATAAATGAATCTCACACATACCAGGAACTTTCATAAAGGAAGGTGAATTTCCATGGCAGTATGTTATGCATTCGAAACAAATTTTAATAAAACACTCAAAATACTTAAAACAATCATTTAATAATTTCTTCTTTTATAAAGATAATTGCATGAAACATTTTTCCCGTGTGTCGAATATTTCAAAAAATCCTCACAATTTTACTTTAAAAATTAAAATAGTAGTGAAATTTTGAAATTTGAAAAATTTTTACTTTTTTGTCTTCTTTCAACATGCAACTATCTTTAAAAAGACTACATTTTCGTTTCCGGGGACTAAAAAATTGCAACGAAAGAACTGAAAACTGAGTGAGTGATTTTTAAATTCGCACTGTTCGCCTATTCGAGGGTTATTGGCGATGGACCTCGAAATGTTCAACCATGGTCAAGTGACGAGGACGACACCTGAGCTTTCACCCATCTCTAATAATTAGAACACCACACCAACGCAAGAACAAATTTCGAAAAAGGGAGTTTTAATGACATAGTTAAAGAAATCACTCACATCGCGCACATAAGTGCTATCGGCCTGAGGGAAACACGAAATTTCCATGGGGATGAAGTTATTCACTCGGCAAAAGCCCGTGCAACGCCGGGCTAAGCGGAGAGGAAAGAAACAAAGAAATCAAAGTAATTTCGAAAAATAATATTGGAAGTGTTGAATTTGTGAAGAGAAGGGAAAATGTTAAGCGACAAAGCCATGGCACGCACTCACGGGTCATGCACTTACATCGTACGCGTCAAAACCACACACAAAAGTGTTGGCCTCAGAAAGAAAGGAGGAAATTAACATGGGGATTAAGTTATACCCTTGGTATAAGCCCGTGCAACGCCGGGCCATGAAAGCTAGTTTATTAACAATTGAATTCCAAATTTGGTAATAAATTAAGGCATTAAATTGTTTAATTAAAATGTGTATAATAGAATATAAATTTGTGTCCATATATTGAATATAAGTCTTGCTCTGTCCTACATGATCAAAATGAGTCATTTTTGAATCCATAATTTTTTTACAAAAAAATATAAATTGTAATATACTTGTGTGGTATTGATTAAAACATCTGTTTTTCAGAGTTTGACTGTGTGGTATAAACCTATCACACAGATGTACAAATTTCTTACTGTATCTAACAAATGTGCAGAAGATTTACCGTTACAGATTAGATTTATTTTATATCATTAGATTTATTTTTACATAAATATAGAAGACCCGTGTATATTGATATTAAACTGCTTATAAGTCCTGAATAAATGTGTTGCATTGAGTTTGTTGCAAATATTTTCCCAAGAAGAGTACTTGGATCAATTTTACATTTATCGCGAAGAGAGTTACAGGGAATCTTTTTCGAAATAATTGTTAAGGGGTTAATTGGCCAAAATCACTGATATTTTTGTGACGTATGTTGAGAAGACAAATTTCGGGCACGTGTATTATAATTTCTTCAAATTAAAAGACGTCATGAAATGTTGAGATGTACAGCGAATAGCGGGAACTGTTCCTGTTCAGGTTTGAACACAGTAATAATAATATAATTTTTTAAATTTCTTGATGTCTTTTTACTTGGCAAAATTATTTGTCAGTTTAATACAAAAGTTCCAAATTTTGGGATGGTATGAGTACTGATATAGCATTTCTTTGACAAACTTTGAAATAATTTAATATTTTGCTCAAGCATAATTTGAAGAACAGAAAGTTTAAGATTGTCTTGGTAAAACAAAGCTATAATTCAATAATTAACTTGCTTATAAATGGTAAAAACTATGATTTTGATTAGAAGGAAACTCAATTTATTCATAATAAACTTTGGTAAATTGTTGATGTAATATCGATTTTAATTTTTATTAATATATTTTAAAATGTTAAATTTCAGAGAGAATTCTGTATCTTTTCTCCCTGGTGCCGTTTAATCTCCCATTTTTTTTTTAAGTATAAATATAATTATATGTAAAAGGATACTTTTTTTATATACGTGTTAGAGATAACAAAGTAACATGTCAGTACTTTTTTTCCAAACAAGAAATTAAGTTTATCTGAAATGGAATTGGAGTATTGTTAACACTAAACATAAATACCTGGACAAGAGACATTAACTAGTAGAAATTATGAATGGAAATTTTATGCAACTATTTATACATATATATATATATATATAATATATTGTGTTGAATTATTTTAAATTCAGTGTGTTGTAAAAACAAAATTCAATTTCATCAATGCATAAATATTAATTATTAATCAAATGCTTTCATATTAACTCAATCTAATGAGATAAACAATAGTTTAAAGAAGCAAATTTTTTACAAGTTAACTTGTATTTGGGAGCCATCTATTGTTTATAGTTAAATCATACTATCATTTTTTATAAATTATGTGTAATTCAGAAAGAAGGAAAATATATTTAATACTAAGAGGATAATTATATAAATTGAATTTCTGAAAATTATTGCACCTCTTCTGATGAAATATTCCTTTAATATTGTATAATAATTTTAAAAAGTAACAACAAACAGGCAACATGTAAAACAGGCATTTAATACAAAGACAATTAAAAAAAAAGTATTGAATTTGTTATAAAAAATGGAATGCCAACTTTTAATATAGTTCATACTAGCAATAATAATAATTTGTGTTCCAAGTGTCCATAGCCATGCATTATATTTAGTAACAGAGATATAAAAGTGCAATTTCCAAAAGAGAACTATTCAGTTCTGCCAAACATTGTACTAACGAGTAAAATTACAAACACATGTTCATTTAGGGCATGATGTTTTTTTTTTTTTGTTCAGAAAAGTTACAATTTTCTTGCAATTTCTTTTTTGATGCTTAATATAGCTAGGGCATTAAAGCATTCTGTACATATGCATGGACGAAGGTAACTCTTTACTAATTTTAATGTGCTGAAAGAGCACTCAACACTAGCTACAGTAACTGCACCTTAGAGAAAAGTATTAAAACAGTTAATATATGTAGAAATAACTCATTATAATCATGTAGTTAATTATGCACTTTATATGTAATTCAATAACTCCCCTAATAATGGATAATCACATTACAATTAATATATCCTGAAAATTATATATTGATATGATTGATTTTTTTAACTTATTAGTGAAATAGTATTTTATTATTTTAGACAGTCATTCCTAAATAAATTTCCAAACATTTTTTTTAAAAGTAAATCAGACAGTCAAAGATGGGGAATGCTATTCTATTAATAACATTTCAAATATCTTTAAATGCTTCATAATATTATAATATATGCGGGGTGCAATTGATAAACATCAGAATACGGCAGTGCATTTTGAAATGATTTTGTTTAATTACGGTTATTATATTTACATAATAATTACCGATGGTTTATTTCAGGGAAAGAGTTTCACGTCTTCAAAGTCTAAGTCGTCTTCAATAGTTTTTAGTAGTTCATTGTTCGTCATTTCATGTATCATGGTACCGTACTCTCATGCATCTAACAATTGTCAGACTCTCAAAACACCGAGAGCATTCCTAGGCACGCGCAGGGAAACTGGAGAAGTGATCACATATATATAAAATATTTATATGCAATACAATGTAAAAAAAAATCATTTTCATCAAATAACTGTTACACAGTAAAATAAAATATTCCTTTGAATTTTAAGGGCAGGTAGGCAAACTTGATGTAAATATATTTTTTTTTACAGAAAATTGTTACTTTCCATCTCTAAATACTGAAAGTACTGGAAAAAAATTTAAAAATTCATAACATTATTAATATATATAAATTCACACTCGTGTGAAGAACAAGTGTATCAGCTGGAAAAAATTTAAGGAAAGGAAAAAACTTAAGAACTTTCTATAGTATTGATAAATCAAACCAAAATTTTACAGGATTATTTCAAATGTCTGACACTTAGAATGCTTTACTTAGTGTTCAATGTCCCCATTGGTAAGGCAATTTACTATAAAATATGCAATTCATGAAGTTGTAAAAGTGATGCCTTTTCATCAGAGGATAAATATCATATCAACTCTGATATTTTATGTACAAACTGGGGGAAAAAATGACTGGAAAAAATACACTTTCACCAAAAGATAAAAATGCATTTATCTAAAACTTTCATATTAACTAATATTCTATATACACAGTCTTCAAGAAATAAACTTTTTTTACGTTTAACATGTACTTCAAAAAATAAGATAACAACAAATCATCAAACTAAATTTAATCATTTCTAAAAATTTTTACCTTTTGCAATGGTATCATTCTCCTTAAGAATACTTTATTTTAAATTAAAGAAAGAATTGAGACATTGATTTTTAACAGTAAAGAATAATTATTAATAATTTAGAAACCAATAATTTGTGAAAGGTAAAAATCAAATAAAAATTTCTTCAATTTTTGTAAACATTCTTCCCACAAATTATCAGATTATTTTACTTCAGAATAAATATTTTATCTTGACTTTGTAATTTTAATTTATTATTCAAGCGGTTTTTTATATTATTCACACCTAACTGACACTGTATTTAATAGTATTAGGCGTGAGTTCTTTTTAAGAAAATGATACCATTTAGGGATTGCAATATCGGACCAAAAGTTCAATACTAGTATTCGGTATTTTTTCTACTATCAGTATTGATACCGATTTTAATACCAGTAATGGAAATTTTAGAAAAAGGAAGAAAGCACAGGTGTTTCTTTGTTATATTTTTTAGTTTTATTAGAGAGTGTAACTTTAAATTATAACAGAAAAAGATCACAAAAAAGTGTAAATACCACTATTTATTATGTGGTACTATTACACATTTTTGAAATGTGATCTTAATAAACATAATACAAAAGTGCAAAAGAAGTACAAAACACTCGAAATGGCAAATAATTTAAAGCTGTTATTTTAGGAATAATTTCATCAAAATTATCTTTTTTTTCTTCAAAATAATTTGAACTCCCTGATGGCTTAGAAACTTTGCTTAAATTTCTATCTTCATCGCAATTAGATTCTTTCCTCTTTAACAAAAACTTGCCTCATTCTCCTTTTCTAAATGTGTACGGAGTCCGGTTGTATTTCCTCCATTCCCTTTAATAACTCTTGAAAAATTTTTGCACAATACCACCATATTCTTTTCCTCGTATAAATAATGAAACCAAAAGTAAAGAAATATTATTAACTGATTTTTTTTGTTCTTTGAAGTTATTATTCATTATTATGGGTTTTTGCATATGAATATATATATATGAATCTGAAAAATATTTTGAACCCTTTAGTATGATATGCAAATATAATATGAATAACAAACTCTTCAATTTAAAAAAATATCGAAATATTACACCCTTTCATCTCAACTACAACTTTGTTTTCACAGATACGAATATCAAACTATGAATCCTGAGCGTGTTCAGTATCGCTCTGAGCTGTAATAGAACAGTTTTGACCCACTCCTGACATATTTTATCTCTACTCTTGATTGTTTGATGCAACTTTATATTCACAGTCTAATTAATTTCACCTGTTAGGGAGACATAAGAACAAAAAGGTGTGCTATGTTGGTGATCAATAAACCTATAGTGGAGACAGTTTGAAAAATTTCTAGTAAATACCGAAAAACCGGTATTTAAACTTGTGAATACCTAAATTACAAAATTGTACAAATGGCTCAAAATACAATTATTCGGTATCCTGGTATACCGTACTGCAATCCCTAATGCCATTGATGTTCGATAGTCATACAATTTCAAGTTTTTTAAAAGTGATTTTGATTCTATACTGTGAGCCATTCTTGCGCAAAAATATACAATAAAGAACTACAAAAATAAGAACTAAAATAACTAAAAGCCATATCTAAACGTACCAAGAACAATAAATAAATGCTAGGATCCAACCTAAATAAATATACCAGCTAACACTAGTCGAAGCAGATAATTTCCTAATTAGATAAATTGGAATAAAACAAGGATTATATAAAAGAGTTGTTGAGATTATTTCCTAATTAATATATATACTTGTTAACGTACGTATAGGTTCTACCACGGTAATGAATAAACACACGGCAAATGTTGCCGTAAGTATCGCGTGATTACCCACTTGGCGCCAGTCGTCGGTGTGAATTTCATCCATTACCAATAAGTCAGCACCATTGGAAAAAAAAACTTTTGTTCTTAAAAAATAAATATAAATTATTATCCTTCTTCACTTAAAAACTGATATACCCAAACAACACACAATAGATAAATGTTGAATATAAAATGTGATTTCCTTTCCTCTTAAAAAAAACCATACTTTCCCAAAGGTTATTTATTATAACTGATAAAAAAAATTGTTTATCATATTTTTTTACGTTAAAAAAATGTGAGGCCGGTTGCTACTATCTTCAACTTCATGTTTTTTCCCACTCACTTTTAGGCGCATTAATTTTATTTCCCCAAAGCTATAAATTGCTTAACCACTTCCCTAACTCTAGTGCCTTAAAAATTTTTGTTGAGGAATAAATTTCCCCAAATTAAGATGACTCCCAATGGAGCAATTTTCCCTAATGCGTTCGTAGTATCTTATTAGGTGCAATCAAATATCGTTATGTAGAAGAAAAAAATAAACCACACAGTTTGTATTAACTTCCTTCATTTCCGCAAAACGATGCGGGAGAGTGATAAAAAATCGATAAATCTTCCCCCTCCCCACCTTTTTTTCTTTTTCTTTTAAAAACAATAAACTTAAGACTTGAGATTTGTGTAATGTTATAATTTTAAATTATATAATTTCTTTATTTAATACTTATGAGATGTATTTTTTTAAATACTAGATAACTCTCAAAAATTTATGAAATTTTTAAAATCAACAGGACTTATCCTGGAGTGTTATCTTCATATTATTACTAACAAAATGCGGAAATGGTTGTCTTCGCCCTGAAAAGGACTGTTTCTTTTAGCTTCAGAAGCCTGAGGCATTCTAAACTTATAGCAATCTCTTGAAGGCTTGGATAACGGCGATCACTGTTGCGCATTTAGCATCACCCAGGGTGCACGTGTTGCTTAAGGAATACCACGGACGCGCATAATTTTACTCCCCTACATACCTTTGAATTAATCTGGACAATAAGCTCCCCTGGGACACTCACACCACAGACACATCAGAAAAGGATCTAAAAGGTCTAAATCTCCTGAAAAGACTAACTGCTACCAAATGGATAGCTACCCAGGATGTTTTATCCACAATTTAAAAAACCGATTTCCATCTAGTGTTGGACTATGGTTGTGACCCTGACAAGTACCACCAACCTTGAAAAGTCGACGCCGTTCAGAACAACACCCTCAGAAGTATATAGCAACTTCAGACTGGCATTGATCCTCTTGATAGTCCTAGAGACAAATTAACTCTCAAATTTTGGGAGAGTGCCAGAAGAGCAGAATGCAGATACTGGAACAACTACAAATGTACAACACAAGACTCGGATTTCTCCTTTTTCACATACGGAACTTCTCGTGAAGAAATACCAGTCACCGCTACTAGTGAATCATCGCGTTCCTATACAGTTCTGATCCACACTCGCAACTGCACGTCCATCTAAACGGCTCAACCTATTTAATGACATCAAATGTTGATGCCATTTCTGATTCTTCATTCTTCCCATCCTGTGCTCTGGAAACGATCAAACAAAGATATCTAGTGAAGGAGTGCCTCCATATCTACACTGACAGCTCCTACTTACCAGAAACAAATGGAGCCGGCGCGGAATGGTTCTGTCGGCTGTTGGAGGACTTATTGGCCCTGGGAATGAACACCACCAACTATGGTGGCGAGGTATGTGTGAAAAAACGCAATTACTAGCTGCTGGCCTAGCTTCTACAAAATAAGTCTTCTTCGTAAAAGCTGCAATTTTAGCTTTAAGCAGTAATACATCAATTGATTGTCATCAACAATTCAGTGCCAAACTAAAAGCCCTGAGCTAATCTTTTATGGTTGTATTATGGCCATACAGGGGGTACCAAGTCATGTTAGGGTCCCCAGCAATAAGAGAGTCGACCAAAAAGCCAAGCATGGAGCCGAGTCGTTTCAACCGGAGTTCCCCTTGACTCTTTCAGAAGAGTAAAGATCTTTATTTCTACATTTATGGACAATTATACTGTGGTGACTTAAGAAACAAAGAGTTTTAAAAGGCATGGGAAACATTGGCTAATGGGGGCCCAATCTCAAGGCATCTGGAGAGACTCGAGACAATTGCCCTGTTTCTCTTAACCACCGGACTTTTTGGGAATATACCTCCACTGGCTTGTCTTGGCTACTGACGCGGCCATGACAGCCACCTTCACCAATGCACTGGACTCGATGAAGACCCGACTGACGAAATCGTCAGTCAGTACTGGGAGGCTCGGTGTCAAATGGTCAAGAAGCCAAACATGGGCGCGTTGGATAAATAAATTAATATTATTAAAAACATATTTATAAAGTAGACGGAAACCTTTCAGAATTTTCCCCCTGCAATTAGATTTAGTGAGATTTCAAGTTTAAAATGTTTTTATGAAAATAAAATGTCGATTCTTCAAGTTTTCTTTTGTGTGTTTTCTATATGTTCAATATCTTGATTGGCATCTACATTTTATTTATATTCACGATAAAATTTCTTCTTTTAAAATAGCCATTCATCGGTTGCTGAAACGCTTTAAAATATAAGCGATAATGTGTCTGCCAAACACTCGAAGACATTATACACCATGCATAAATGGCATTTATTTTCTCTCCTCGAATAATTAATAGTGATGAATAACCAATTCAAATTTTCCCAGTATTTTCAACTGAAAGATTTTATTCCTTTTTAAGGCAAAATTAAAATTTGTATTCTTTCTTGAAGTCCATACATGAAAAGGTTAATTTTTCAACTATTTTCATCTGGATTCTCGAATTAAATAGCATTATATGTTTCATCGTATACACTTTTTAGATTGCGTGAAATACATCTTTCTTTTTACAATACTAATCCTATTTTTGTATGGCGTTTCGAGAAGAACGCATGCCTTACAACTGAGGTGGTCTCAACCCAAGGGCTGATTTCCTGTTAAGAAACTAATGAATACCCAACGGTCACGTATTACGCGAGGGAAAGTACCTAGGACCGGACAATACCGACGCTTAAGTTTTAAGGTATGTGACTAACCTTCGGAGCACTTTTTTTGAAATATGTAAAATTTCACTTATGTAAACATATTTTTATTTGTAATGGGACATAAAAGTAAGAATTCAAACAGTTTTTACAAAGTTATAAATATTTTTGGAAATATAGGGAATTTTGAGTGAAATTTTAGTGAAAAATTGCAATTACGGTAAGGATTGTGTTGAAAATTCTGATACATATATTCTAATAATATTTATACAGTATATAAATAACATCATTTTCTTTGATTATAACTATGAAATTTATAATACTTCTGTAAAGTTTTCGAACTATGTCAATTTTTATGCAAAAACTCATTTTTTTTCAAAAAACTAATGTTATTTTCTCACAAAGTGCAATAAAATAAATAAATATATACACAAGTATTAGATTATAGACTAGACTACATATAAAACTAAATTAAAGATTCTCTGAAAATTTCAAGTCAATATCTTAAAAAGAAATCTTGTAGTCAACCTTACCGTGAAGAAAAAAATTGAAAAACATAGTTTCTCAGAAAATGCATTTAAAGATTTTAATGCTATGTGAAAAATTTTCTACTGATTGTACATTTTTTAAACTCACCATATTTATAGCTCAAGCTCTTTTAAATTTCATGTAAAACTTATTTGGAATTTTTTTTAACCTTTTGCTGTTTTCCTGAGAATTTTATATACTATAACAATTGTCGTTTTTAGCGAAATTTTGGTGAAAAATTGCAGTTACGACAAATCTTTTACACAAAATTCTAATAAGTGCATTCATATAATATTTATACAGCACATGAATAACATCTTTATCTGTGTTAGGTATCAAAAGATTTGTAATACTTGAAAAAGTTTTTTAAATACGCCAAATTGTATGCAAAAACTCATTTTTAAAGAAAATTAATGCTTTTTTACATAAAAAAGCAATTAAATATTTATATATATATATATATATACAGACATTAGATTTTGGATCATAACACAGATATAACTACACAAAACATGTTCTGAAAATTTAAATTTACTACCTTAAAAATATTTTGTATAGTGAACTTTACCGTGAAGAAAAATATTGAAAAAGTTTCTCGTAAAACACATTAAAAATATTTTTAACACAAAATAAATACTTTTCTACTAACAAAACATTTTCAAAACTCCCCATATTTATAGGTTAAGCCTTCTTTAGCTTCATTTTTAGCTAATTTTGACTTTTTTTTGGCTTTTTTCTGTTTTTTGGAGAGTTTTGTTGAGGGTAATGACTGGCGTTTTGATTTTTTAATACGTTCTGTGTCGATTCCCATGTAGTTTTTAAGTATCATTGGATCAATTACCATACCTAAATAATTAAATACATGCAACAGTCCTAAATAACCTGAATTATATAATAGTACAGCAATGTGTGAATCCAAAAACAAAGTTTTCTTGTGAACAAAAATTTCTTTTGGTAAAATAGACACCATAATACATTATTAAAACTTTCATTATTATTTTGGGTCATGCCATGGAGGCATTTTTTTAACAAATCTGTATCACAGAGTGCTAAGTAAGTGGGCTTTATCACTTTAATAACTGAATTTGAAAGGCCTGTTGTTTCGTCTATGTGTACTTTTTCATCGCATAATGCTCGTTTATACTTGCACCAGCTGTCTTTCCCTGTAGGGCATTGCCCATGCATGGGATTTTGATTGCTAGAGCAGCAGTGAAAGAAAACAGCTATTACAGCAGATTGCATTCTTTCGAGACATCCAACATTGCTACGGATGGCAATCCCGTAATAGTTCTGCAGTTTATCGATAAATTTATCAGTTAGTTTGCCCTTTCCACCAAGTTAATTGGTGTTCTTTTTTAGTTTCCTTAGACGTAAGCCTACTCTTTTTTGTATATGACCTATACATTCGAGTTTTGAGACACTGTTTTCCCCATATATATTCTTTACTTGTGAAAAGCCCTTGGAATCCCCATCACCATAGTATTCGGTGTACTGCAAGTCTCGTTTTATCAATGATCTTTCAAAAATTCTGAAAGCTCCTACAGCTTCCATATTTCCTGAGGATCCTTTATAGTTTGAGCATTCATGCTCAGATTTCACTTTCATTTCACAGATTTTGCAATACTGAGTCATTACTTCCAAATCTAAAATTTTCCCAGTATCAATGGAAATAGCTGAGACGCAGCCATTAAGCGACATATGGCCTCTCCGCTGCCATGTGCCATCTACTGAAACACCACAAGTTGTACTTTTTTTAAAATTTCGCACTTCTGTTGATGCAGCTTTCATATTTTCTTCATAACAAAACTGTACTGCTTCCAGCAGTTTGAGTTCATGAGCTCTGAAGGTGTTTTTAGAAATGCAGGGCAAATTTAAAGTACATAGCAACTTCTTACCAGCTGTGAATCCCCTGCCAATCAATCTCAATCCAAATACCAATAAAGTATTTAGAGTGAATTTTTTATTTTCTTTACGGGTAGAAGTAAAGCCAGTCATGAATCCACAACTGCAAGACACACACAAGTTAGAGCAACGTCCTTCCCTGGAATCTTCTGTTAGTTTCAATCCAGTTGCATAGCATTCCGGACAACACAGGATTGAAATAATTCCCAATAAAGCTTGGAAATCAATAATTCGATTACCTGTAGAACCATGAAATATAGGTTCAGGCACATCAAAACTGTCATTAGTGCTCAATTTTGCTTCACTTGCAGACGACGCCTTGTTACTGTTTGGTGCTGACTTGGTAAATCTGTTTCCATAAAACCTTCTCTTTCTAGTCACTTTTGATCTAGTTTTCGGCATTTGAAATTATTCACAATGAAATAAAACGTTAAAATTAAATAAAATAAATGAATAAATTGTAAAAATATCAAAAATAATTAGTAATAAAGAAGAACGCTTTCGAATGAACAATGTAAACAAAGTATAGACGATAATAGTATTGCCATTCAATAAAACAAGCTTGAATTAAAAAAAACAGTTGCCAGATGGGAAAAAAATATTATTAAATAAGTAAAGGATACCTTGATCTGTATTTGCAATAAGTAATGAATGTTTATCTTACTTAAAAGTCACGAAAAAGGAGTTCAAACTATTTGTTTACATTTTATGTCTCTTTAAATACCCATTTCCGGTTTTGAAAATTCCATTTCCGGTTTACTAATTAAGCTATAACTTTGCTTCTAAATATCGTAGGAACTAAAATAAAGTATTTTTGGAATCTTAAATATATGGGCTATAATATAAAAACATAAAAAAAATTCGAAAAATTTCACCAAACACACGATTTTAGGGTAGTCACATATCTTAAGGCAAAACAACCTCCTTTATCCAACCGACAGCGTAGGGACCATCCGCAATACCCATGTCTATCTCCGGCTTCAAAGTCCACCACACGAGGGTTGACGAGGAGACCAAATGTCGAATAGTAATCCAGGCTACGTTCAGACAATTACGATTCTGCGTCATGTGTCACTTTTGAAGCCGCGACACATTCCACTTTTAAAGAGACACAAGAAGCGGAAACGCAAATGCGCAAAGACGCTCCAAGGGACGCCTAGACTTTCTCTTAACCTGGTTTTTAAATTGGCTGCAAAGCTCTCACACCTATAGTGATCTTTCAAGGGTCCAGATAACGAGCATCACAATGCGTCTTACGTAGAACTCCTCATTACTACCATATACACTAAGTTAGGGTGAATGTTGGTGTGGTGGGGAAGTTACTAGAGGGGTGCTAGCTCAGGAGTCATCCTCGTCACTTGGTTCAAAATTACGTGGTCCGTTGCCAAAGACCCTCGAGTAGCTGAATAGTATGCTGTTAATAATCCCTCACTCGAACTCTGTATCCAATAGCCCTCGAGTTGCTCAACAACGAGGCGTAGATTTAAATGAAGTGAAACACAAAGTTAGATGTATATGGACCTAAAAATAATTCTATAACTTTAAAGATATCTCATTAAATATTACTCTGAATGAACCAAGAGCATTTGATGCAAACAAAGCATTCTTCTGCATTTTGAATTAGATCGCTTGCTCAAACAATGAAATAGAACATGAAATTAACAAATTAAACTCCAAATTATCTCTAGCGTTCTATTAGAAAATTTTATCATTCAAATTTCTCTTTCATTCTTTTCAGCAAGATAAAGAGTAAGGTCCAATTTTGCCTAAGAGGAAATGAACTTTAAAAAAAAATCAGTACTTTAGAAGATAAATTCCTAATTTGTTTATTTTAAGTACTCCTAAACTTCCTCAAATATCCTTTCAACATAGATAACTTCTCAAAAAACGAAGCAAATGAGACGGGTTTTTTTTGTTTAGTTCTCATGAACAGATGTTTCTTTTTTACAAAATCGAGTTGCCTCCAGGAAAATAATTTTTTTCCTGTATAGTTTCCCCCGCTGTATGCATTATTGGAAATCATCTTTCAAGAAGTATGATCTTTTAACGTTGAGACCGACATTCAATAGTGGAAATCAGCTTGCTTAGCCAACTGATTTCCACTATTGAATGTCCTGTGACGATCTCGCTGAAAAAAAGTGTAGCCAAAAATATTATAAGTCGGTTTTCATCCGATCGACTGGAAACGGAGGTTTGTAATGGGAGGGATGACTGAATATTCTAAAGTCGTTGATAAAATTGTTCCGTATCGTCGTTCGGAAAAAGAAAGACGGACGAATTTAGGACCAGAAAGCTTCCGTTTTATTTGGTATTTGTGAAGCAAAGGACCTCCTCATTTCCCTATGTTAAATATTTTCAAATCTGCAAAATGGAAAATTTTTCATTTTATGCACCCTAGTAACATGAAGGCGCAGCGTAACTTCCTTTCTTGGTTAAAATTATTCTTTTAAATAAAACACAGGTCAGCGTAAAATGTACAGCAATTTATCTAAACCTGGAGAGAAAAAATAATTTGAGTTGGAAATTTCGTATACAAAACTGAATGCGTAGTGAAAGCGTAGCGCATTCCATGTGCAAATCAACACATGGGTATGAGCGGTAGCCAATAGTTCATTGTCGGCTTTTCTCCAGTAGAGTTGTGAGTTTAAATACTGTTATCTTGTAAAGAGCCATATAGAGAAGCTGATGCACGCTAAAACCATTGAAACTTGCTTACGGATGCATTAGCTAGAATTAAGTTAAGCCCCACCGGAGCAATTTTGTATAATGCGTTTAAGAATGTTATGAGATGCAATCGAACATAGTAATGGGTAAAACTTTTTATGGGTGAGGGATGGGGAGCTAACTCGCCTCATTTCTGTAAAAAAAAATGGAAAATACTTTAAAAAATCCAAAAAATTTTCGGCTTAGCTTGTATACTCAATTCCCATGTTTTTAGTGACTGTTTCATAGGTACGTAATTTCTGCTTAAATTCGGAAAATGAAGTTGCACCATATAGAGTTATTTTATCTGAACGAGGCCCATCAATTCCATTGATGACGTACTGGATAATTGATGTTTCGTCAATTTTTGAATCACATCTATTTGCTAATTCACGCATGGAATTAAAATATTGCATTAAAGTCTCGGTTTTAAACATTTTTCTTTTCTCTAATTCGTGGTGAATCTCTATGGAAGTAACTGAATCCGAAAATTCTTCAATTAAAGCTTTTTAAATGACTCGTAGGTATTTAAATTTCTTTGTGAAAAAAAATGATTTAGCAGTTCCACATACTAGACATTTTGCGAAAAGTAATTTTTGAGAGGAACTGATAGCTGAGAATAAATCAAAATTTCCTTCAATATCGCGAAAGAAACTATTTACAGAATAAAAATCTTCGCTAGTAAATTTTCTACTAGTCGCTGAAATATCCCGCAATAAAGTCCAAAACTGGGTATTCATCTCTGTAAAGAAAACATCGTTTAAATGGGGAGGAAAAGTATTTTGTGTACAAAGAGATGAGACGTTTTGATCTACCGGCGTGGAAGAATAACTTTGAACACTGGGTAGGGTTGCGTTGCTGCCCAGATGTTGGTCCGTTCCCTGTGTTGAAAAATTCTTGTTTAACAAGAGTTTTGATGTTCGTTTTTGAAACGTGGATTGATTCTCAGAAAAAACTACGTTATCGCTTTCAGAAAAGGACGTCTCTGAATTATTTAACGTTAGTAGGAATTCATCTAAGTTCGTCAAAGCTTTAAATATACTATTGCATAAATTTTGCTCATTTGTTTTTACGTCTAAATGCAATAAATTAGCGACTGAGATGAAATCAGGCAATGAGAATTTGGTTAAAATTTTTCTTTGTGTTCTTCGACTCTAAACTCTTTAGGGAATGTGGAAAAATTTCATATTTTATTTCGCGAAGAACGATCAAATTCGGTGAATTCTAATATAGAATTTAATGTTTTTACAGCACGAGTTGTACCACATTTCAACGAATTGGCAATTATAGGAATATCGCCTAATTTAATATTTTTACAGAACATCCTAATATACAAATTTAACCACTTTGAAAATTTATAGACGGTGCAAGGTTGTAATCAAAATTTCCCAATCACACTCTGAGTTTAACAACTAAAAACAGTAAGTTGAAAGCCAAAATAAACAAACAAAAGAATACGTTTAATTAAATTTTGCCTACCTGGGGTTGGGGAGCAGTCCATACACTAATCCAGAACCAGTTCAGGCACTATGTGAATCCAATAAAAAGAAAGTCCAACAAGTCGTTTTTACACTTTTAGCACTGTAGCGTCCATTGAAGAAAAAATATTAACGCGTCTTAAAAAAAAAATTCTCGTCTAGAAGAGATTTTCCTTAATATGCAAGAGAAAGGTCGAGCCCCCAAAATATGGGAAAATGACTACAACCTAATAATGATAAATGCTTTATTGAACAAAATGAAGGATGAAATATTTAAAATATATTAAACACCAAAGGAGAACGTCTTCCTCCTATGTCTAGAGCTTGGCGTCTCTAACGTCCGTCTGCGTCATTTCCCGTGTGTCCTTCAGTCGGACATTCCTGGCGGGGTGTGACGTCAGTGTGGATTACTCCACCCTAAGTACAGGGAAGGGGGGGGGGTGACATCGCACATATCGAACCCTACATACATAAAAAATAATGTCAACTCTTGGACATATAGTAACGATTTCTTTTTCTTTACGTAAAAGTATACCCTTTAATGGAGGGTTAAAGAGAAATTTTAGAAGTGAAGCTAAAGGTATATTTAGTATGTTGGCTAAGAGTTTGATGCTAGAGAGCTATTCACAATCTGTTTTTGCTAAAACTTTAAGCCAACACTAGAAATTTAAGTACCTTTTGTAGAGACTGGGTTTTATAAGAAATTTGGATTGGCGTCGGTTAAAGCAACTTGAACCATTAACAAATCTCTGTAAAAAAAGGAGTGGTGAGCAGCTTCTGAGAGAAAGAAATTGGCGAATTTTTAATTATTGAATGGAATCTCTTTCTGGTAACCATCGCAAATTTTATGATGCGTGTTGTTCTAATTCAGTCAAGACTTGGAATTAATTTCCTTGGGATTATCCCTTACATTAATTCAAATTTGTACAGGTGTTGTTGTGGAAGTGTGTGAATTAGACATTGTCATGCTCTTCTCCGATCGGTCCGAATTTTGCGATATGTTCTGTTACGTGGTACGAAATGATTGTGAGCGAAACGAAATTTTTATTTGGTACATTGATTGTTTTGAAACGTGTATGTGTGGATAAAAGTGATGAATATATGATATTGGGGTTACTGCTTTTGATTCCGTTTTTATTTTTTGTGCAAAGAAAAATTTTAAATTTTAAAAATAATTTATTTTAGTTCAAATTTACTAAGTGGCGTGATAATCAAACGTATTAGTAAATCGTAACCAACAAGGGTCACAGATTTTTTTTTCTTGTAGGCTTTGAGATTTCTTTTAGGAATGTAATACTTTAAAATCAACATTTTTATTTAAATCTCTGTAATACAAATACGTAATATTTTTGAAAGGAATATTTATTTATAGTATACGCTAAAGGAATTTAAAAAAGGATTGATTAAAGGATAAATTAAAATTTTCAGAACGAGTTCATGGACCTAAGTATCAGAGTTGTCGTGGTCGCGAACTTGTAGCGGTGTTTTAGAGTCACGCGTTCGAATCCCAGTGTCACTGAAGACTCTCCGAGGAGGGGGGGGGGCAGATGCACGTTGATTCAGTCGAAGCCCCAAGTGGCTGACTTTGACAGGGAGTTGAAGTTTGGAGAAGAGAGTATTAGTTCAGGGGGTATAATACGTTAAATAGCCTTTCATTTGCAATGATTACGGAGTGCTGTATTGAAGCGATGTGGACATTGGAAGGTTATACAAATTTAGTCTTCTTCTGACCATCACTTAAAGTAGTTCATCAGAATGCAGCAAATGGAAAAATTCTTATATTAACTGTATTCAATATATAATTTAGTATTTATCTACAATAAGGCATCCATCATTAAATATTACTAAGAAAACGCTTGCTTAGGCACTTGAAACTTGAAATTTTTCAGGAACATTATATTCTGCTTTAGTTACTTACTTTAGTTAGTTATTAATAAATCATTTACTATACGTGTTGAATTATTGAATTTTAAATTTTTCCTTTTAGAATTAGTTAGGCTGCTTATACTTTAGCAAATACGCAGTAACAAAGCACAGTAAACAAGCAATTTTTTAAAAAAAATTTTTAATACGAATTGTAAAACATTAAAAGCTTCAATATTTATTACGACAGAGTTCTTAACTATTTATTACATTATAATACCAATATACTATTGAATAAGTCCTTGGTAAACTGATTCCTTTCTCAATAAGTTGGATGTGATTAAACATTGTGCACTTGCAAAAAGAAATTGCTACACAGTGAATCCTAATTCGCTTGGGAAAGTATGCGTTAGTACATTTTTAAAGTTATGTGCTTATGCATAATTTTCTCATAATTTAAATTGAATTTATATTTAATTCTTAAGAGCTTTGGAACTGAGTAATAGATTTCAAATTTTTTTCCCGACAGTATTTTCAAAATACGTAAGCATTCGTAATAAATACCTTTAGAAAATTTCATTCTGCGAATAGTTTTGAAAAAGAAATAAACTGCATCTTATCTCTTTTAAACTCCCTAAAATGCCAATTATTACTGTTTCGAAATGCAGCATATAAAAAGTTTTCATATATAGTTAACTAGTCAATACCCACCCACTTCGCTGGGTATTTCAAGATGTTGTGAGAATATATACAGTTCCAATGTAATGAAAAACATTCTTATCAGTCTCATCTCTTGATGAAGAACAGAACTTGAATTTCTAAAATTGTAGAATTATCCTGTATGCCCTCACAATCCCTTCCTCCAATGTGGATTATTTCAAAATCCCCTTTTTAGTGGTTCTCTACTCAAAAAAGTAACATGCATGCCAAATTTAAAATTTTAAAGTGTAAATCTGATAGTAGAAATACGGAAACTTTTTTTTATCGATAAGCCACCGTAAACTCCTTTGAGAAGCGATTTCCTTAAAATCGGTTCTTATCGGCTTTCAATTTTAAAAAAAAAGCATGCGTTCCAAATTTCATTACAGTAAATCTAGTTCAAAAACGGTTTTTTTACCTATACGCCCCAATAGCTCCACACTTCCTCCACCCCATAGAAGTTGATTTCCGTAAAATAAGTTCTCGCCGGATCTCTGTTCATCAAAATAAACATGCTTAGAAAATTTTCAGTATGTGAATAACAGTTCAAAAACTGTTTTTTTTTTTAAATCTAACTCCCCTTCTTAAGCCTTAACAAGAGTCAATTTCTGCAGAACCCCTTTTGTGTAGTGGGCCTGTAATCCCGGAAAAGAACGTGCCTTCTAAATTTTGACTTTGTAAGTTTAATAGTTCAAAAACGTTAATATTTATCTATAACACTCTTTAAACTCCCACAATAGTCCTCAGGCGTCAATTTTTAAAAACCCCTTTTATAGCGGACCTTTGCTCCGTGACAGGAACGTGTCTACCAAACTTCAAGTTCGTGGGTTTAATAGTTCAAAAACGGGAATATTTATCGATAACGCCCCTTAAACTCTCCCAATGCTTGGTGGTCTATTTTCGCAAAATCCATTCTTAGCGGATCTCTACTCTATGAAAGGAACATGCCTATATATATACTAAATTTCAAGTCTATATAGATGTGATAGCTTAAGAGATATCGTGATGAGTCATTTTTCTCTTTTATACATATAGATTTATACACCTATAAATGGTGCATATTTCTAAGATATATGCTTTCTATTCTAATGCATATGGAAATATACTCTATATTCCAGAGCACATTACTGTCAAACACATTCAAATTTGTTGCATGTTATACGCATAAAATACAATGAGCATCGAACTACAACTAAACTTCGTTCAGATGTACAAGACGAAAAATAAGTAATGATTTTACCTAAAAACAAAATTACTTAAAAAGTATGAATCTTTAGGAGAAAATGAATTTCAATCAAAATACATAAAATATATTTTGGTTATAAGTCAAACACCACAACAATATCCCTTCCTACATCTTTTGGATAATCGGGCTCGTTTCATCACAGCAAGAAACACAAAGCATTCGATTTCGGAGGTTTTCCGTAGAATATTTGTTGAGAAATATTCTCGTGAGAAATTAAAATTATTTCATTACTTGGTAGCCAGGGGGCTCACACAGCTTTTTGCTGAGCGGCATTTTATTCCAAATTAATTAAACAAAATATTAAATTCATTAAATTCATCATTCTCAGCCTTTCGCTGAAGAAAAGTTCTAGTCCGGTTTAACGTTTGAAAATCCTGAAGTGATCGGCTCCCGAGTGTGGCTGTCCCCGCAACCCCTTTCATTGGCATCAACCAAAGTAAATTCGCTCCAGCACTCCGTCTTTAAGAGGTCTTCATGGCTCATCTCCCTTGGTCCTTGGAGTGCAGCTGCTCCAGCCATCTCTATCGCATGTCTTCGAAAAAGAACAAATGTGCTGATCCGGAACATAATGCAAAAGATCAATCAAAGATCCTTGTCAACTTGCAAGCCGATCCTTTGAACCTCTCGGCCTCTTTCAAGCCCCCAATAATCTCTGATTGCCGAGCGTAGTGGATCTGCTCTCGGCCTTTCTCGTATTCATCCCAACTTCAATAGTTCTTGAAGACTATAGGCTGGCATGACTGAAATCAACTTCACCACCGTACCTCGCCTTCCATATGAAGGGTCTATAAATCGACTTGTCACTTTTACACTGAGGATACGCTCCAGGGTTTGTCTTTATCACAGAAGGCAGACATTCCTTTTCATTCAAATTGTTCGCGGTCCACATGTGTGAAGGGAACCAACAATGGATAGTGTTCACAGGAGTGTTCTTTGTCTCGATCGTAGTGTCCGAACGTTATCAGATTTTTGGAGAAGGAAGATTTGTGCTTTCAACACAGCCACCTTTAAAATTGACTCATATCCGGTTTACCCCCAGTAATGAGGGAATGATACACGGTCTCTTTTGGAAGAATATAATGTGCTATATAGAAATTCCATTCACCCTCATACATCTACCTTGACAGGAACTGTCGGGAAGTCTTCGTCTAATAAGCCGATACTACGAAAGTTACTAGTTGAAGCCTAGTAAGGGTTGGAAAAAACTGTTAAAAGTTCGGAAGTGGTAATTTATTCGATGGATAGCGTTATTCCATGCCTTTTAAAATAAATTGGTGCAAATACAGATCTTTCGTGATATGCACGATACAAGCTATTTAAGTAACGTTATGAAATTTGCGTTTTCGCTCAACCATTCACGCCTTCCTTTGCGCTAATCAGTGTGCTTCAAGGACCACGACTCATATTGGGAGCTTCAGAATTTTGGCATTGAAAAATAAATTTGGTGATCAAATATTCAATATATAACTACATAAACGAATAGAGAAACCACTGATTAGAGAGGCTGGGGCTCGCTTAATCTTTCGAGATTCAATCTCACGTTGACGTGATGTGGAAGTTTGGAGAGTAGAAAGTCTCCTTTCTTTCTCTCTGCTCTTGTGCCATTCGCATCACTTGTTCAAGGTTCAAAATTTTAGGTTCGAATGTCATTAGACTTCGTGTGACTTGTAAGTGCGACAAAAACACACAGTCAATGAGGCACACCGTGTAAATGACCAAATGCACGCTAAATCTTTTGAGGTTTATAGTCCTCCCATTGGTGTAATGTGGAAGTTTGGATAATGGATTAGGTATACCGTCCAAATTCCACAACATTTGTTCAAATTACGAAGTCCATCGCCAATAGCCCAAGTGTTGCTCCAAAGTGCGTTAGTAAAAAATCCATCGGGTCATAACAGCTATGTATCATGCCTAACAGAAGTTATGGAAAAACTGCTTTGACATTTTCTCTCAATCATCTGCACCTCAGCACTATTTCCACAATCCTTATCACTCCGACTCATCGAATCTGGCGAACTTTTCTCTTTTAAAACTGACCTGTGTGCATTAAAAGATTCTTTTTTCGCTCGTGGACGTGACTGTTGTATCTATTGAGTTAAATTCAACCGTGTTGATTCAGGTCGGATAGTTCGGTTAAATTCCTGGTTCTCCTCATTATAATGCCGGTAGACGATTAAGATAGAAATGAGCCACATTAGTAGGAATAGAGGTTCTATTTAAAGGCTACATTGCATTTTCCCAATAGAGGGAATCGGGTAAAGCAGCGCTTCTCAAACTGTGGCACAACCCCTAGGAGGGCGCGAAAACTCTACGAGGGGGCACGAGCATATTGTTGAATCAAGAGCGAAAGATTATTTTTTGACTAAAATTAATTATTAATTTACTGAAAGTAAACGGGAAAAAACAGTATATTCTGACATAATAAAAAATAAAATACACATTTATACTGATATTAATGTATCATTATTGTGAAATATCTTTTATAATTAATTTAACAATAGTAAGTTAAGAAAAAGTTTAATAAATAGTAGTAACCTCATAGCTCTTATCTCATATAAAATTATATACAAAAATTAACACTTGTCTTGATAATTTGTCCGGTTTATAGTTGTTGCCTTAATTGTCGATCAAAAGTTATGTGATTCGCTCCTCAATGCCACCATTATCCACGTTGCCTCACGTTTGTGATGTACTGGGGAAGGGGGTAAGAAAAGGAATAAAGAAGTAAAATCTCTGAAATAAGTAAATCGTTCGCAAACACTGCCAAGGTATTTTTATTGCATTCCAAAGAATTCGGAATAATTTTATGCATAGTGTACAGAAAAATTAGTCTTGGAGAGACACACACACACACATATATATATATACGTCCGGTGCAAATACCGCTTTGGCTGAGCGAAACGCTTATATTCCAGTCTAAAATCCTATTGTAGCCTTATCATCAAAATATTCTATTATTATTTAGTTCAATGCATTGTTATTGTATGGAGGGGGGAATACGATGAAAATTTTGATTAAAAGCTGGACCACAAAAATCGAAACTTTGAGAAGCAATGCCATAAGAATTGATTTTTAGCAATAAACAATGTTCTTTTTAACTCATCACTTGACAGAAATTCACAGTTCCAACTGTGCAACTTGGAAATGTTTTTTTATTGTCCTACAAAACTGGATTTTCTCAACCAAACCATTGCAGGCGCGACAAGTTCCCAAATGTGAGAGCCATTTCATTGGTGGCACCGTCTAGTGGCTGCTCCCAATACCAATTTTTGATGCTTGAATTTTTTTTCAATTCAAGCTCTCATTGGATGCTAAACGTTGACGTGATTTAATTTTGCCAAGAATACCAGAGCCGCATTGATACTCAAGGGATTTTTTACGGGAAACGTGACTACAATGAAAAACCAATCAAGCAAGTGCAGAATTTTGATATATTTTAATTTCTAAATTTGTTTACGAAAAGAATACTTTGCTTTTATCTTACATTTTGGAGAAAAGTAAATGACAGTGCCATTTTAAATATTAGGGACATGCCACATTACACGCAATTTGAAAAGTACTTCAATTCTAGAAGATTTTCTTAATCTTTAGGATTGCTAGATCACGAAATACTGGGGGGAAACACAAAAAAGTTTGGATATAAATATATTGAGTGACACATCTCTGTGGACTAACCCCTTGTAAATAGATTAAAACTAATAAATGAGGGCCGGGTGTTATGGAACACCACTTACATTTCTAAAACTAACTTTGAAGAACTTTATCAAAACCCGGTAAATACATAATACGTATATACTACAAACGTAAAGAATTATTTCTTGTGAAAAAAAATTATTTTGTTATAAAAAACATTATTCTTAAAAAAATGATAAATAGGGAGGGTATTACGGAATAGGTGGTTTAAGCCAATGTAAAACTAAATAAGATTTCATAAAATGTCGTTATTTTTAAAAAGCCGCATTTATAAGAACACGTGAAAAGCATTTTTTCCTAATTTTTTAATATAGTCCAGTATATTGAGGACGAGTCCACAGAAAACAGCTTGACGCATTGAATCCAAATTTCCCCTCGTTCAACTTGGCTGAATTTTCTGTTACATTGAGCGTATTTGTTATCTGATTTGTTAGTTGATAGCATTTAGTAGATTACAAATGATATATTCAAATAGAATATGTTGGATGTAATGGAATATCTAGTATTTGCGAATTTCCGACACGCTATCAAAAAATTGAACCTTAAAACTGAAGGACAAAACATTGGCAGTTAAAAAACGACCCCAATGTTACAAACTACAATTCTTTTAGTGTGTACATTATGCTTAACTTTAATGTTCAAGACATAAGTCTACTAGTAGGTTAAAACTTTCCAAAGCTTACCTGCCAAGTTTTTTTAAAATCACAAAACTCAGTTGCGTAGCAAGTGGCATGGCAGCCACAAGTGGAGACCTCACTTCCAAAGAGTCCTTCTTCAGTACTTCAAGGTTTTCCCTCTCTGCATTAGCAGCTACAAACAGAGCCAAAACCTCCGCATTCCACTATCGTCTACTGCTAAATTTCTCTAAACTCCACGAGATCAGTAAACTTTAACAGAACCGATATTGAATGCATTTTACTTGGTAATAAAATATTAAGGTATAACAAATGGTGCTGAGAATTCCTCTCTCTCTCCAAGAGACATATTGAAATCATTCCTTGACGAATAGGACCTACGCAAATTCAAATATTATTCGGATGAGTCACTGATTATACAGTTCACTCTTTATAGAAACGATTTTGAATGTTAATTTTTATCTATAGATGTCATTCTTTTGTAACATTTAGCTTCTGTCTGATAGTTATGAGTCTTAACAATAGCTCTAACCTCGAATTTTCCATGAAAGTAAACTTCTTCTTAGTAATGCCAATTTTACTCCATTCCTGCAGATCTATTCAGTGCCCTTGGATGCCGTTTTTCTAAGGTTCCTTTTAATAAACGAACAGCACAAAAGTTCATTGGAGGAAGGTCAGATAATTTTACAGGTATTTTCATCAGATGGGATACATTTTACATTCATTTCTGATCGTTTATTTGCTAATTAAGTGTCAATTGACTTAAATGTGTGTCTAGAGGCTTTGTCTATATGAAACTCAACTTTATCCTATAAGGTTGGAATTTCTTCGAGAATCCTTTCTAAAATTGTCGTAGTCTCTCACTACCCCTATGGTTATTAATTCCCCTTTGCACATTATCTAAATTTGGATATGTCGGATTCATAATTAATGACTACGCAAATAATAAATCACTTATTTATTATTCCTTATGATAGAAATACACAAATATTAATCAAACTTTAAGAACAACAAATTATAGTGGAGTGAGATCAGAATTCAATTATGAACGACGGAACACTAACTGATACCACGGAGGAATAACGCATACAATCAAACTACGCATTTAAATCTAATCTATAAAAATCACAGACCTGATATCTCTTTAAGAAGGAATCTTGAATACTTGTAGAATCTATGAAGTGGTTTCAATCCTGGATATCTTCAGTTACGTCCGAACCGAATTAATGAATCTTTTTCAATAATCTTCCTTCCGCTAACAAACTTCACTTAGTTAAACTAATCTCCTAGAATCACCTTCTTAATCAATCACGTAGTTTACTCCTCTATCAAAACACGTAGTCATCCTCTTCTCTTCATTTCATTTCTCCCTTTTATATCTCTTTCAAACTCGCTAAACCTGAAACTATCTTATTTGCATAAGTCACACTTTCAGCTCTCAGCGGGGATTGGTTAAAATAAATACAATTTAAAAGATTATGAGAGAAGGTTAGTGAAACGCGTAAGCACCCGTCACAAAATGTTTTGCTGATAATAAAGCGATTTAATTCTAGCTTTACTAGAACCTTTTTTTTAGTTTTTTATTTGCCTTTGTAACAAAATCCTGCAAGTAGATGGTATTAAAGGACGCTGGATAAAAGTGAGAAGGACAACGTGATAGCAAAAGCGATGAATGAATGTTGTTTGTTTTGTTCCTCATCAGCAGTTTGGTACATGAGAAAAGTAACACCTTTCGAACCCAATAAACACTTATTTTCCCGCTGACTGACGAAATCATTGTTGGCTCAGTTGGTTCGACATGTGAAAATCAGCATGCGTCAACAATGTTTTTGTTTGTCTGCGGTTTGATTCTCCTTTCTAAAGTTTGGCTCAGTTGGTTCGACGCTCAATACATATCAGAGCTGTGAACGAACTCCGGGAATGAAACGATGAAAAAAGAAACTTATCGACAAGAAGAGCACGAATGAACTTGAACTCCAACACTAATTACAGTATGAGAATTTTAAACTACCCATGTAAAAAAGTGTTGAAAATAGGAAAACTACATATATGCACAATAAAAAACCCAAATATTTAGACGATCTGAAAAGTCCACTATGTCATTCAGTAACACAAAAATAACTCTTCAATTAATATAATCAATTAAAATGAGAATGTTCCATCATTAGTTAATGAGTATTGTGATTAGGCAATAAGCAAAAAAGAGTACTTATACAATATTCACTACAAAATATACATTAATAGTCCACATAGGAAAAACTACACATGTGTAAATACAAACTGGAAAACAAAATACGTAGAGGGCTGAGTGCTGGCAATAAACAAACAACACTAATTGAATGTAAAGCAGCCTGAATAGTCATAGTTAAATAAAACATGAAATTTTGCAAAATAATCAAAACTTTTAAACTTCTTTTTACTCAGAGCAATAAGTTAAAAACTTTTTACGTTACTGTTTTGTTAAATATCCATATGGAAACACCTAATCCTGAATAAAATTTTTATTATAAAATGGTATTAAAATAATTTTATTTTGTTTTATAGTTACAATTTTATGATGTTTTGTTGCTATATTTTGTAGTTGATGCCTCAAAAAAGTTCATTATTTTGAACTAATTTATATAAATCAACGACGGTGAATCACACACATTTTACTTGTTCTTTCTTTACACCTTATGCTAACTTTTTATTTCCATCACTGCACACCAGCAATGAACTCTTTTATTGGAGAGTTAGTTTCATATTTTAGTGCGCTTGAAATACCTTTAATCTGAGAACTAAAAAGTTTGTGGTCAGTGAGAAAATTGCATAAATCCCTGATGGAGTTCAAGGTAATTTTTAGATCAGTTTAAAAGTCAGCAGTTCTGATCTCTAAATAGAAACTATTTTTGCGACTGCATTTATTTTGATAAAAACTTTTAAAGTAATTATAATATAATTTATACATTGGTATTTTTGAAAGCTCAAAAATAGTGAAACCGTTGTATCTGGGTTTGTCGAGGAATATATTTTTGCCATTTTAAAAACTGAAAATTGTTTATTAATTCTCTCAAAAAGTTCAAGTAAGGGACTAGAAAGTTCTTTTTGACATTATTACAAAGTGAAGGCTCCCTCAATTTGAAGTTTCCTTGGATTTTGTAAACTTTTTCCAAATCATGCGTTTTTCGTAAGCTTAAATAGATCTTTCTCAAATACGTGTTTTGTGGATTGTCTCTTATTATTATACTGCTGTTTGTAAAATATGCAACACTATAAAGTAATCATCAGAATTAAATTAACTTTGCAGGAAATATCAATTATAGCACGTTACGTAAATTAGTAAAATTTCAGAGACACCGCGCATGCGTGGCGTGCGCAGCGCCCTCTGAACTAATGTTGAAAGCGTATAACTAGAGTGTAGCGGGACGTTGAAAATAGTTAATGGTTATTTGTTAGTGGCGAACGTTTGGTGAAACATAAGTATGCCTCCACGACAAAATAAGGAGAAATTCCGACAACTTAAGAAGTTTGAACGGGCAGGATTATCGGTTTTCGTGAAGGAGGATTTTCCTATCGTGCACTAGGAGCTCGTGTGCAGCAGAGCAGTTCCTCAGTGAGACGAGGTTTGAATCAATGGACCGACGAGCACCGAACAACTCGAAAAACTGGCAGTGGGCAACGGAAGGTGACGTCAGCACGCAACGATCGACACCTGTTCCGCATGGTGGTGAATGACCATACAGCTTCCTCCAGGCAGTTGGCAGCACGTTGGTCTACTGCTACAACTGTACTAATGCCGTCTTCGTCAGTCCGTCGATGTCTGCTGCACCGTGGATTGCATGCAAGGGTGTCTTTATACAGGATCCAACTCACGGCAAACCATCGAGGGCTGCGTCTGCAATGGGCTCATGAGCACAGAGCCTGGCAAGCTGAATGACACCAAGTTATCTTTTCATATGAATCACATTTCAATTTGTGTGACAATGATGGCCACATTCGTGTTACACTCTATGCCGGTGAACGCTGCCTTCCAGAGTGCATTATCGCATGAAACAGTGGCCTAACACCCAAAGTTATAGTGTGGGATGCGATTTCGTATCATGGATGTTCCAATTTGTTACGAATTGAGGGTAATATCAATAGCAATGGGTACATAAGTGAAATGCTACCGCCCAAAGTCGCTGCCTTCCTTCAAGGCATCCCTGAAGCTATCTTTCAGCAGGATAATGCATGCCCACATGTTGCAAAGACTGTTCGACTTCTGTTCAGCCCAACACATGAAACTTCTTCCTTGGCCTCCTTATTCGCTGGATATGTCGCCTATTGAGCACGTGCGGAATTTGGTTGATTGGTGTCTCGCTCGTGGTCCGCGTCCTGCAGTTTCAAAAGACGAACTTTGCTGCGCATACAAGCAATATGTAATTCTCTTCCACAAACAGACATTCAAAATCTGTTTGACTCCATGCCACGTCATATAGCAGCACTTATTGCAGCGCATGATGGCTACACAAAATATTAATTTCAGACACTTAATATTCTTTTTTTTTTTTGCTTAGAAAATTTCTTCATTTATTTGTACTAATACCAAGTGGTTTGTTCATTAAATTTCCTTTAATTCTGATGATTCCTTCATGGTGTTACATTTCTTACAAACAGCCATATTTAAATGAGACATGGTTTGAACCAAGGTATTTGCCGTAAACGTAAAACATTATGAATTTGTTGTTGAACCATGCCGATTTCAAAATGAAACTTTAAATTCTAATAATGTACTACGTAATTATATTTTGTATAAAAACAGGTTATGAGTTTGAGAGTCTGTTTCGGAAGGGTTCAAACTATGACTTTTAATTAACATTTTTTGGTATGGAGAAAACATATCAAATATAATCTCAGTATGATCTGGGGCTATTGGAAAATCGTATTAATCATGCAGTTTGGATGGTTACAAGAGATCAACCACTTAAAAGTATCCACCTTCATTATTTGCTGTTAACTCTAAAACATTTAAATCTTTTATTTCTGTTTCAAATAAAAATTTAAATTTACCCATAGGAATTGTCTTGGTCACTGTGTAGCCATACAAATAATTGGCATCAACTGGAATAATTTACGACTCTTCACATTTTGTATCGAATATTTCAGGAACGAATCTAATATTAGAGCAAGAATATTTCTTTCCTACATAAGATATTCCACCATGAATATTCTCAATTTACAGATACATATTGTAATCTGTAAAAAAACTTAACTCAGCTTTCGGCGTTTAATCCGGCGTTCCAAGTTAAGTCAGCACCTGTAATGAAATGGCATGGGTCTAAATTGTAGTATGCAGTGCATTTTTGTCTAAAAGAAATAAAAATTTCAACTAGTAAAATAACACCTAACTGTTGATTCAGCTTCAAGTAATCCCCAAAAGTTTTCGAATAAAATAATCTAAATATTAACTATGCGAATTTTTTTGAATATTCATCGTTTGTTATATGACAGTTTGTTAAAGCATTATAGAATGCATCTTTTACGGGTAAACAATTTTCATTTAGTACAGCTGGTTTTCATTTAGTTCCTTTCCGTTTTAAGAGAAACTTGTCTTTTACATTGGAATAGAATTCATTGAAAATAGGGAATGAATGATTCAGCATCACTTTTTCTACTAAAGTAACAGGATACATACTCAGAAATGAAAAGCTATCGAGAAATTTAATGTGCTCAATTTGAAACGTAGTGAATTTTTGTGAATTAACAGGAATTATGCTGATTGATTTTGCATATCAGCTACTCAATTTTGGAGCATCAGGTGAGAATCATATTCTCTAAAATTATGTATTTTCCCAGGTATAATGCAACCCAATGCCGAAAACCCGAGGTCAATTGATTGCTTATTGGCTGAGAAAAAGGTACGACAAAATGTGGAATGATGCCGAAATTTGCGTCCTAATAGCGCTTTTGTGTAAGAATGAGCTAAAACTATTTTTCTGTGTAAGAGGTTGCATCTATTGAGTGCATGAGCTCTAAAGACAGATGTCAAATGATCGTGATCTCTTACTATTTTATTGGTTTTCAAAAACATTTTACCACAAATACAACATTTAGTGCTGCAAAGTTTATCACATTTAGCCATTAGTAAAATTCCATGCATTTTATCGAGTACTTCAGAACATAATCTTTTTAATTTGTGAAAAATTGAAGTTTCCAACTGCATTGTATCCACAATAATAGTAATGAAAGATTATACGATCATTAAAATATAAACAAAGTATACTATAACTATATGGAATATGCGTTGTTTTACTGCACTTGTAAAACTTGCTCTGGTGTTTGGCATGCCTGTTGAAATTGGAATTATCATACTTTCAAAATCACTGCAAATGGAAAATGGAGGGTAAGAAGATTTTGTGAAATTACTCAACTTTTTACATTTTCTCCGATATTAAGCTTCTTTGAGCATCAACTTTTAAACCAATGTGTAAACCCATAGTTGATTAAAGTTGAAATCTCCTACTAAGCAGTTTTCACAAAGTTTGTGAGTGTCTGTTTTTGTCTGTTGAATTTTTTGATTAAAAAATAATGACCGTTATACAATTAAAAGATTGATTCTAACTCCTGACATTATACATTTATTTTAAGAGTGCTGACTTTTTCAAATTGCTTTATTATAGAAACCTCCAGTGAAACTTGATGAAATTTGTTTAATGAATAGAAAGAATTTTTTTTAATATTTATTAGCAATAGTAGAGTTATTTTTGCAGGTATATTAAGCAACAACAATGTGGCGCAAGAAACATCTGTTATTCTTACATTTTATGATTAAAAGAGCTTTTTTTTCTTAATTGTTTTGAGAGAGGAGCATTAACACAACCGCCTTGGTTTCCTCGATAATTTCCGATATGAATATCGGAATATATAGTGAATTTTTTTATAACCTAGCTGTTACCATTTCAATGAAATTTTTGATGTCATTTTCTATTTTGGAAAAAGAGCTGTCGATGAATTCAAAAATTTGATATTTTGAAAGTATTCCTCCCGCTTTAGAACAGAAATAGAAGACTTGTGTAAACTTTTCATCATTTATTTCACTTTTAAAAATTACATTTAAATTCAATATTAAATGTAATCTTAAGGAAATTGAACTATATACATTAATTATATGAAAAATATGTGATCTAGAGTCTCTATGTAGTACATCAGGGTCTTCTCAGTCTACTATGGCTCGATAGCTACGTATATAGCCTCTAAATGCAGATTTTATGGCAGTAAACTGCATTGTTGATACATTTAATCATAATTTAACTAGAAATCAAATATTAATGATAATATTTAGACATTCATGCTATTTTATATTTTACGCTCTGACAAAGAGCATCAATTGCTCTTTCAATCCTCTACATATTTGTATTTGAACAAAAAAGGTCTATTATAATCATGAGTCATTGGTCTTTGAAAAATTCTTGAAGTGCTTCCACAGCTTTTGCTAGAATTGGAAGATGATCTACTGCCAAACTAAACTCTTTTCGGATTTCTCCATCTACAGTTTTAGAGAAGGCAATATGATATGCCTTTCTAAATTCTTTAATTTCCATGCCTATTCCTCGACCCAGTTTAATGGAATAGGGTTCAATTTTCTCTGCGTCGTTAGCCGCAGAGGGCTGACTTAAGTTTCAGTCGAAGCCAGCAGCAGCCGCAGCGCTGGGTTTTGTTTGGGTCTCTTTTCCTCTTTTTTTTTTTTTTTTTTTTTTTTTTGTCAGCAGAAATTCAACGTCTTCTTTCTGGTCGGAAAAGGTGTTTCAATTTCTTCCTGCCCGAGCGAAGAGGATAAAACTACTTTCCAGTTTCACTTTACATAGAAAAGATTATGGAAAAATTATTTTTTTCCTTTAACTATTATTTTGAGCAAAGAATGATAGATGTGAAAAAGAAAATTTTTTACTACAAAAAAAAAAAACAGAAAAGTATAGAGAACATGCGTGCTTCTTTGGTTGGCATGTTGTATATGATTATCTGCAGCTGTAGACCTGATGTGCCGGTTATTTACGACTGTTTGGTTAAGCTGCTTATGTACAAATTTTTAAGATTGAACTAACACCTACTTTGTAAACACTTCGTTTCATGGGATGATTGCTTTTGCAAAACAGCACTACGTGATTATAATTCTCATATTCAAAATATTTTTTTCCACTTTATGCTGTTGTTATTGTTTTTCTAATAAAACACAAGGATAGGGAAGAAATACAAAATGAAATTCACACATAAGTAGTGAAATTTGAGATAAGAAAGAAATATTGCCTTTATTTAGTATTCTTAGAAAAGGTATAACATGAAAAATATATATTCACTGGAAGATTACAGAAATGAAGTGCAATTAACGAAAGTTTACGCACATCGAAAATTTATCCAAGCTTCTCAAACACTGTAAATAGTCATATATAAAATGCTTAAAAATTTTAAATGTACATGTTCTTCGTCACCGATTGTACTGATGACGCTACTAACTTACAATAAGACTTCCACTCTATAATAACTTTATTTACAACTAACTATATCTCACTCCCTTTATCACCTCACAAACTCTACTCCAACTTGCATCTGACGCTCCTTTCTCTGTCATGTCATATACCACTCTCCACTACTAGAGATACACTTATACAACGCCGTTGCCGAAGCAGCGCCATCTATATCCTTAACACCGATTACAAAATTTCACTGAAGTTTGCAGTGAACGTATTTCTCTATCTTCTTGTCATAAAGGGAATTTTTACATCAAGCTTTGCAATCAAATATGTGTCGATATTTCATGGAAGTACTGCTATGGAGTTCTCTGACAATATCATTGTTGATTAGATCCTTAAAGTTGGCAACTTTCATTTTTCAATCTAACTGCACTATATCCATTGAATGAGCATTCGCTGCTTAGATGTAGGACATGTTTTCGTAAAAGGAAATCAGTGAAGCAATGGATCATATAATCGTTAGTCGATCTAGTGCACTTTTTGTGCACCTCGGTTCGGGAGCCATCATTTCTGCAGAATAATTGATAACAATTATGAGAGTTTCACAGTTTGTTTTTCTCTTTTATATGTTCTGCTTTTCAAATGATCTCCAAAGCATGTGGAAACTTGAATTGATACAAAATTGGCTAAATCATTTTGTTGAAATATGTCTAAACAAGATAATGCTTGAAAAGTCTGCTTGGAATACGGTGAAAAGCAACAATTTTGTAAAAGATGACCGCAAGTCAGGGAGACGAAGCTTTGATATCGACATTAGTTCCCTTTACAATCATTGAAATTATTTTTTTTAAAGTGTAAAATATTGTTATTCTTAGGGATTGAGCCGTAATACAAAAATGTGTTGTTTTTAAACGCTATAGCAACCCAATGAATTACCGGTTTTCGTTTAGGATCCAAATTCCCAATTAAACATGAATAGCTACTTAGCGTTTGAGGCAACTCATCTGAAGCATAAACACCTCTGAATTTGGAGCAAAGAAGGAGATCGCTGCATGTAAGCCTGAAAAGAGATGCTGTCCATCTTAATCATGTGTGAAAATACTGAGATCTCTATATTGCGATACTCTAAAAACACTGATAAATTAACTGTTTCCGGTAGAGCTGTATTAAATTTTAAATCTATCTCCAAACTGCCATTGTGTGAAGTACTCTCGTGCATTCCGTCAGCGCTGAGATCAAGTGTTAAACCTATAGCGAACAAAGTATACCAATCCCTACATTCACTGAAACTAATATTAATGTCCTGGTTTTTATGGTAAGCAGTGAATAGATTCATATAACACCTACAGGGTAACTACTATCAAATTTCGGTTGAAAGGGTTTTGATGGAATCATTTGATTTCCGTCTACTATGCAAAGATATGTTAAGACATAATGCTTAAAATTATATGCAATTTTGGGCAAATCACCATTAAACGCATCATTAGAAACCATTCCCATTATAAGCCAAGTCGGTAACAGACCAATGGACGCAATTGGAAAAGTTATCGATTGCATTCCTGAAGAAAGGGCGAATGATTTCCCTTCCGTCTAACGAATTGGCATTTTAATCGCAACTTTTTCCAGTGCTGTTTCATGACCGACCGTTATCTCTCGATGGTGCTATTTTCACTTTCCTAACAAATAACAGCGTGTGTTGTATAACCATTTTAAAATCGTGCGTAGCTGACATCATTGTGAAAGAATCTTTCTTTCTAATTAATGCGTAGATTCAGTGAATTGATAAGAAATTTTCTGATTGCCTAGGTCGAAATGTAATGGATCTGTCAAGTCCATTAGTCCACTCCCCTCAGGGGGGCTCACCTTCTTTAGGTGAATACGGGTGTCACAATCCCTAGGTGCCCTAGTGATATTTTCCTTTTCCCACGGGGTTTACTGTCTTTGGTAAACACGGACTTCACGAACCCGGGGTACCCTAGTGATCCTTCTCTATTTTTGAACCTCTTTCTTGACATTCAATTCATTCTTTCTTTCTCTTCCCGTCTAGACCACAGATATTAAAACAAATGTTTGGCGCAGTATAGCCAAAATCGGCTCTTGCGCCAATAAACCCCAAAATCACTCACTCACCCACATAAAACTCAACTCCTGCAGACGTATAATCTCTGAACCTGATTAGGTGAGCACTCCTGAATCAGGAATACTTGAAGGATTTTCTGATCAGGGTATGATTCAGGTCAGGCGAATAATAATAAAAAAAGATCCAACTGTTGTTCCGACAAAAAACATTTAATTCTAACTTTCAATAACCCGAAACAATCAACAACAATCAAAGCTGGTTATTTAAGCTGCAAAATACGCATATACATCCCGAATCCCCAGTGCTGTTTCAAGTGCCAGAGTTTGGACACTCCCAAACTTCCCGCCGCGGTCAACTAACGTGCTTTAGATTTTCATCCGCTGGGCATTCTTTCATGGATTGTAGTCTAGAGCCTAAATGCGTTAATTGTTCACAATCACATCCATCATACCCCAAATAATGCCCCAAGTGGAAAATAGAGAAAAAAATACTTGAAATCAAAACTAATAAAAATCTCTTATTTAGAAGCTTGTAAATCCATAGAACCACAGTTATCCCAAACATATGCTCAAGCCGTTAAACCACCAGCTATATCCACTACTACTCAAACTGATTCAAACATAACAAATATAACTTGTCCACCTTTGCAATGTCAATCGTTGCCAAATACAACCACAGTTCCTGTAGTCTCCACGTCATCTCCTCGTCAACTCAAGCACAACTACTTCCTTCCACATCAGCAATAATAGCTTGAGTTTCAGAGCCACCTATTTCTATGTCTAATACCGTACTTTTAACCACCAATAACATGTTCACTCCTTTTGAATCTTCATCAATCATATTTTCTCCCCATCCAACTCCTGTATTCAACCCCCTTCTGCGTCTACAATACAGGATTCTAAAAAAAATTCAAAAACTCAGACAAGAAAAAAATTACTAAAAAAATTAAATGAAGCAAAAATAGAAATAAAAATGGCTCCACACAAACCGAGGAAAAGTACTCCCATATAAAATTCCTCAGACGAAGATGCTATTGAGTATGATGTTGCAGAATTAGAAGTAGATACAAGACGATGGTTGGCCCCAACTAGAAACAGGAATTGACTTTTTTTCAATCATACTTATCGGACTTGGTGGGCCCAATCTATTTACTCTTATTTTTAAAAATTACTTTTTATACAGTACATGGTATAAATGTATTTTAAATGAACTACTTTCATATATACACTATTTGCATCAAATTTTAATGTTTGAGTTTATTTTTAAATTTCTATAGTATATAAAACAAATGTTTAGCGCAGTATAGCCCATACAGGCTCTTGCGCCAATAAACTCTCAAATCACTCACTCACTTTAGTGTAAAGAAGGGAGAGTACTCCTTTCATACGTAGACTCAAAGTTGCCTGAAAAAGGAGTACCGTAGCGAAATTCAAATCTTATCGGTACATTGATTGAGCCCGAAGAAATAAAAAGCTTTCACAATTTTTAATGTGCAATTAGCCACGTGTGAAGAGCATAATTTCCGCAATATCCTTTTAATTGAGTTAGGAGAACTTGGTTTCCAAGAGCTTCACAGCACAGAGAGCCAGTTGAGCTCGTGTGAAAGGCGATTTATACTTGAAACTAGTTTCCGGCTGTCCTTAATTATGTGTGCGACACAGATTAAAACCTTGAAAAGTATTGAAAATTTAACATAAAAACGGGCAGATCATCATAACTGCCATAAGAATTACAAAACAGATTGTCGCTTAGGACTACAAAAATCCCAAGGTAATATGTAAGTTACATATACTACAGATAGAGAATTCGCAATGATCTGATATAAAAGCTCTGATTGAGGACTCATGAGTGGATCAACATCAGGTCACATTCAATTCTTTCGATGTGGGATGGAGGAACGCTTCGCGTTCCATTTCCCAGTGACGTCATGAGTGGATTATGTCATTTTTATGCAGACAATGACTTTCTTATTTCGCAGGTCAAGTGTTCCAAATTGCATAATAAGTTCGTGCGATTCGCTTACGTACAAACGCATGACAACAGTACTTCTCAAACTTTTTGTATTGGCGACCAAATATTCAATCATACTCTTCCTCCCCTTCCCATCCATACAACAATACAGTATTAAATTCAATAACTATTCTTTGACGCTAAAAGTACAATACCTTAACATTTTGTGCCACAGACGTATATACTGGGGCTTGCAGCCCCGAAATCTCGGGATCCCGGGGTTAAAATAACTAATCCCGGGATTTAATTTTTGCCTGTATTACAAATTGAAAAAAAATTTTCAAAGTATTGTGTGTGTGAATCTGGTATTACATTTAATATATCTTATTTATTTTTTTGTACTGTGTACGTTTAATGTCAGTTTTCTTACATGCTGAACCTTGAAAGATTCGAGGCGGTTGTCTATGTTAAACCTTGAAATTTGATATGTTTTCTCTTATTTCTTTAACTTTCTCCCCATCACTAGTGGGGTCAGAAAACGGACTTATCTCCCACCCTCAGGACATCCGGTGTCAGCAAATTTGGGCAGAGGCAATTAGAATTTTTGGAAGATATCTAGTAGAGTTTTCAGCCCCGAGATCCCGGTGTTTTTTCCAATCCGGGATTTAATTTTTGTCTGAATTTATATTTGAAAACATTTTATCATAAAATTTTTCTAAGAATTTAATTCTTCAAAAATTTATATTTCGTTTATAAAATATGTACGTAGAATTTTTTTTTGTACAATTATAAGTGCTTTTGGTAAAAAAATATATATGCACAGCTCTCATTTCTCGTATGGGAGAATATCGCATAGATCTAAGTGACTCACTGCAATGCTTACACAATAATATAAGCAACATTTCAAGAATAGATTTTATCACAGTTCCTTCTCCAATTAAATGGCATTAATTAATAGCGGACCTGCTTGGAAGACTTGAGACACAACAGCTCATGCAACTGGATCTTCAGTTTCAAATGAGGTAACATTTGAAACCGATTCACATTTAAATTCAATAACTGGATCAATTTATATATATATATATAAACCATTAAGTGTAGCAGAAGAACAAAATAAAGTTATCAAAGAGGTGTATGAACCAATGTAATCTATTAGATTTGAGACACTGTCATCAAAAATTCAAATAGAAATCTATTTTTTCGAAAAATGAGGGAGACGTGGTGACTACCTGAGAAGAACATACTTCTATATAATGACGATAATACCTACTTAGTAAAGAATCCAAACGTGCATGTTCTTCAGCAGTACAATTTGTAACAAAAATAAGAAGCCGTTTCAACGATGAAACGCTGTACGAGCTGTGATTTTATAAGCTTATTTACAGAAAAACAAGAAATTAAGAAATGCTTTTTTTTTTTTAAATTTCATTTGGTACTATTTTTATTTGTTTTTATGATGAATTAATTTATATTTGTTTCAGTAAAGTAATATTAAATCAATTTTTAATTATTTTTTCAGTTTTATTATGCAATTTCAACTATGGTAATATGTAAGTATTTTTAATATATAGTACAATCCTAATCCACGGATCAATCCCGGGATTTGGATAATGTAATCCCGAAAACTCGGGATTGAAACTATGATACGGAATGCAAACCCTAGTATATACACATCTCTCTCAGCCAAAGCTTTAATTTCCCCGGACCGTATGTATAGGTGTTTCCGAAGTACGACTTTTCTGTGCACTGATATCTGCATGAAATTATTCCGAAGGCTTTGGAATGCAATAAAAGAACCTTGACAGTAATGGCGAATGATTCTTTTTTTAATTTCAGAGTATTTGCTTATTTATTCCTTTTCTTCCCAACCCTAATACATCACATACATTCATCAACTTAGGAAACGAATCGCGTAACTTTTAAACGGTAGTTATGGGATTAATTACAAACCGTACAAATTATGAAGATAAGTGTTAATTTTGTATATGATTTTAATTATATGATAAGCCTATGGAGAGTCACTCGTAATTATTAATTTTTTCTAAACTTAGTATTGTAAAATTAAAAATAAAATATATTGTGCAGAGAGAGAGAGAGAGAGTACGGTATACAATCATTACTGTTTTATATGAATGTGTATTTTAATTTTTATTATGTCAGAATGTGTTGTTTTTGCCTGTTTACTTTCAGTATCAATGAATAATTTTCTTGAGTAAGCTTTCTTTTTCGACTCTTCAATAGGCTCACTCGCAGAATGATCACTCTTCCTTAAGAGGGCGCGCCCCACATTTCGAGGAAAGCTGCGTTACAAGGACGACGCGTTACACTCGCGAGTTACTTTGTTTTAAGCAAACTACGTTCTCATTTTCTCTTCCCTTAAATTTTCTAAACAAGTACTCGCATTTGCTTTTTAAAGCACAAAAAAGTTAGTTTTTTTATTCTTCCACCCACTGGGATAAACGACTTATATTTAGATTGATGGCATAAGTGGAGGGACTCTAATTTACTTTGCAATCGGGGAAGAAATGCAGTTGTGAACATCTCGTTCATATATATATATATATATACATATAATATTCATTTATACTGTCAAAACACACACAATTTTTCATCTGTTTGATAAGAAACTGCCTTCAAGAGAGATGAATCTCTTGTATTTTGGGCGGATGTAACCTTGCAATGGCAATTACATCTTTTGTACAAACTTGTATGAGTGTTTCTGTCGGATTACTTAACTCGGGTTTCGCTGCTTGAAAATGGAGGATTGTTTTTAGGGTTATTTTTAATATGTGCAATGTACATACTTCCACAGCTATGATCTCCAAAATGGGAGACGAATATCCCAAGAGTACACGAAAGAAATTGCTCATTAGTGTATATGGGAGAAAAGCCAGCTCACTTACTCATCACGAGAGATCTTCGGAACTATTAGTCCTACAAACTTGAAATTTAGTAATTATATTTCTTTTGTTGAGTAAACATCCGCCATGAACGCATTTTAGCGAAATCGGCTCTAATGTTTTGTTTCTAGGGAAGTCGAAAGCGTAATAGATAAAAATCTCGTTTTTTGACTACTTTGTCTACAGATATGAAAGGGCTAGCATGTAAGAGATCCGCAAAGAACGGTTTTATAAAATTCGACTACGAACGGGAATTTTGAGGCCTTAAGAGTCTTATGTCATTAGATAAAATTTACTGTTTTTGACGTTTTAAATACATATATTTGGAATTTGACAAACATTATTTTGTTGTTTGTTGAATAGAGAATGGGTTTGTGGGTGAGTGAAAATTAACGTCGCACTGTTCAGCTACACGAGAAGATGTGACGGACCTCGTAATTTTGAACCCTGGTCAAGTGATGAGTACGACACCTGAGCAGGCACCCCCTACCACACCAACGGGAGGACATTTGAACTCTCGATAGATTTAATGTGCATCACTCCCCTAGATGGCGGGTCTTCAGTGGTACTGGGCTCGAACTTATGACATGCCAGCCATGATCCGATACCTTGACCACTTGGCTACCGCAGCCGCTTGGGTTTGTGGGAATCAGCTCTCAATTAAAGTTGAAGAGACGGGGGGGGGGACATTTTAGGTAAAAAAATGTCGCTTTTGTGTATAATATTAAACATACAGACATGAAAATTGTTTAACATGTATCTGCTATTGCGTAGAAATACGCTAAGAACTTCTTATACTAAAATCAACTCTCGGGATTATTGGGATTAAACGATAAGTAAATTTCCGTTTTAGAAATTTAAGAATTATCCTTCTGTAATCAAGGAGGGGGAGCTATAAGAATATTTTTCAATACAATTGAAATCTTAATATTAAGCATTAAATATCAAAAAATCAATATACAGCAGTGCTTCTCAAACTTTTAATATTTGCCCAATATTCGATCCTAATTTTTATTTCCCTCTCCATACAATAATAATCTGTTGATTTCAATAATACCTATACTTTGACGCTAGAGCTACAATTCGATTTTAAGTACAATCACTGTTTATAAACGCCTCACTCAGCCAAAGCACTGATTGAGGCTTACGTAGATCGTGTCTTTCCGAAGAACGATCTTTTCTCAGCACTGCTGTTTATAAAATTATTCCGAAGGCGTTGGAATGTAATAAAAAGGCATTGACAGCGTTTACGAAGGATTTACTTATTTCAAAGGATTTGTTTATTTCTTTTATTCCTCCCCCAATACATCCCATAGGCACGCCTACGTAGAAAACGGTAGCATAGGAGAGCAGTTAAGGGATTAGTTATAAACAGCACACATTATCAAAGTATAAGTGTCAATTTTGTATATAATTTTATATATTACGAGGCCAATGACAATGATTAAACTTGCTAAATTAATTATAAAACACATTGCGCACTACTGATACATTTATAAGCGTTTTTTATCAGTGTCAATATTTTTTCTAATGTCAGAATCTATTTTGTATGCTTACTTTCAGTAAATTAATAAAATAAACTTTGGTTTTCGATATAATCGCGCTTCCCTCGTAGAGTTATCATGTCCTCCTAGGGACCCACAGTTTGAGAAACGCTGATATGCAGTCATACAATTGGAAGTACCATGCGAAGGGCATTCGTTTAGTATGAATGTATAAGGGTTACTTAAATGAAAGGAATGCTACTCTTGAAAGCGTCCATATCGGAACAATGTGCGCTAGCATGGTTACTGATTACGGAAGGTGAGCTGGATGTGGGCCTATATCGGCGAATGGGGGCAGTCTAGGGCGAGCATTGCTTACTTCGAATAATTGGAGCAGCAATTTTCGTTATGGGTGACAAACCATATCAGATCAAACCTGATCAAAACGTCTCGAAACCCAGACAACCAAACAGAATTCCCATTAAGAGTTTTAGAACACCCGCCGCGTAGAGTTCTGATTTGTCTCCCTGAAATCTTTTCCACTTTTTTCCCCATAAGGCAATATTGCGTTTCCATTCGGATAAGATGAAGGAAGCTGTGCAGGACTTAATCGAGAATCACCCACAATCTGTCTATAGCACGTGGCTGCGGTAGCCAAGTGATCTCGGCATTGGATCATGGCTAGTGTGTCATGAGGTCGATCCCAGTACCACTAAAGACCCACCGTGCAGGGGAGCGATGCAGGTTAAAACTGTCGAGAGCTCAAACGTCCTCCCGTTGGTGAGAGGGGGTCCCAGCTCAGGTGTCGTCCGCGTCACTTGACCATGGTTCAAAATTGCGCGGACCGTCACCAAAAGCCCTCGTGTCGCTAAACAGTGCGACGTTTATATTCACTCATTGTCCACAGCACAGGCATAGGCCTACTGTCGGAACAATGCATTCTATGTTATAAGTCCCATAGCAATTTATTTTGATTTCTAATAAAGGTATTCTTTTAATTCAACTTGTCCACTTTTCATTTGGGCAATCTTTATATAGATTAGTGCAGTGTTTCTCAAACTGTGGGGTGCACACCTTGGGGGGTAATTACTCTACGAGGGGTTGCGATTATATTGAAAAATCAAGAATAAAAGATTATTTTAAAAAGTTATTAATTCGTTGAAAGTAAACAAACAAATTACATTCGGACATATTAAAGTCAGCGATGGGGGAGATTCTTTTTCACTGATGAGAATCTCTTTGCGGTTAAACAAGTTCGTAACTCCCAAAACGATTGAATCTGGTCTGTGGATGCTCCAAGCATTCGGCAATTGTTGAATATCGCCAATATCCAAAGTCGGTCATGGTCTGGGGCGGAATTTGCGCAAGTGGTAAAACTCCTTTGATTTTTGTGGAAGAGGGCGTTGAAATCAATCAAAAAGTGTACCAGAATGACATTCTTGAAGGTGTTGTACTTACGTGGGCCCAAAAGCATTTCATAAATGCAAAGTGGACGTTTCAATAAGACTCTGCACCAGCTCACAAGGCCAAAAAGACACAAGTGTGGTGCAAGGCAAATTTTCCAGACATATCATATGAAGAATAGCTATCTTACTCACCGGATCTGAATCTCGTGGATTACAGTGTATGTTCTATTTTTTAGTCTAGAGACTGCACTAAACCATACAAAACTTTAGACTCTCTAAAGCAATTGTTTCTGCGGGAATGGGGTAGATTAAAGGTAAAAGACTTGAGGCTCATTGTTGAAAATTTCTGCAAGCGTTTGCGCCTCTGCATTGCTGCAAACGGCTTTCACTTTAAAACGAATTATATTTATTTATTAGTATGAGTGTACTCTTATTGTTAGTTGTTATAATTTGTTAATTTATTAATTTTTTACAAAGTTATACAAAAAATTGTTTGTCTGGTTTTTTTTTGCCACACCCTGTAAATTCATTAGTACTGCACAATGTATTTTATAATTAATTTATCAATACTAAGTTAAGTATTTTATAATAATTACCAGTGACCCCACGGTTTTGTCATATATAAAGTTATATAAAAAAATTAATGCTCATATTGATATTTTGTATGGTTTATAATTGATTCCTTAACTACCGTTTAAAAGCTATGTGATTCACTCCCGAATGCCACCATTTTCAACGTAGGCGTACGTTTGTGCAATGTATTTTATAATTAATTTAGCAATACTAAGTTAAGAGCAAGTTTAATCTTTGTCATTGGCCTCAAGGGCTCGTAATATATAAAATTATATACAAAATTGACACTTATACCTTGATAATTTGTGCTGTTTATAATTAATCTCTTAAATTCGGATTAAAAGATACGTGATTCGCTCTCCTATACTACCGTTCTCTACGTAGGCGTGCGTATGGCATCTATTGGGGGAGGAATAAAAGAAATAAGCAAATCCTCTGAAATAAGTAAATCCTTCGCAAATACTGTCAAGTTCCTTTTACTATATTCCAAAGCCTACGGAATGGTTTTATGGATAGCATTGCACTGAAAAGATCGTACTTTGGAAACACGTATATATACGTTCAGGGAAAAGAACGCTTTGGCTGAGCGAGACGGTTATATATGCCGGTGGCACTTACGCAGTTTATGTCGTACTGTAGGTTTAGCATCAAAGTGTAGTATTATTGAATTCAATACATTGTTATTGTGTCGAAAGGGTACGATGAAATTTATGCTGGGTCGCAAAATTGAAGTTTGAAAAGTACTGTATTAGTGTTTGTTCTCTACTGATTATATTATACTGTATTTCTGTCTCTTACAATTATTTTCGTTTTAGGAGTACGAAATAAAATTGCAATGTATCATCTCATACTCGACTTGCCCTTTTTTTATTTTAAACTAATATACTTAAAAATGCTTTACGCCACATATGAAAAACTTTTTCACTATTAGTATACATTTAAATCATTATCATTTCCACTTATGAAGAAAAATATCACCCTAAATTTAATATCGGCAAAGACAACATTTCGCATTACTCGTTCTTTTAAATCAGTGTTCGAACATAACTTATATCAGTCTTACCAATTTATCACCTCACTTTGTGGAACAATTTTGAAAGTTTCTCATTTTCTACTGAGGGTGTATCTCTAATTCTAAATATCTTCCATCATTCTAATGATGGGGTTGTGGAGGCAGCTTTAATGGAATTATCGTACCGCCCAAATCGTCTGCGCCAGTTTACTCAAAGATTCTCAGAATATTCGCCTTCCATTTGAAATGAGGTGAGGGGTGCGATATTTCTCCCAATGCGATTGGTTCACAGGCAGAGTGTAGAAGCCTGTCGAGGAATAATTCAAAATGGGAGGTAAGGTTTTCGGCCAAATGGAAAAATTGTTTTGGGAGTTGAAATAATTGCCGAGTTACCTCTGTTTAGAGGCAGAACGTACAATAATATTTACCGTCCGGAATTAAATTTAAAGCAGTATTGCTTGCAGTGTGATATTTAAAGTGGCTTTTGCGACTTATTCAAGTGCTTAATTGATTCCACTTCCTTTCTTATGATTTTATTCTCTTTTTTTTTACCATAAATGCACATAAATTGTTTTTAATATGTAATTGCCTAAGAGATAAATGATAATGTGTTTTAATAGCTTTGGGATTCACATAGATCTCAACTGCAGAAATATAAGAAAAGAGTTAAGAGAAAAAGAGTAGGAATGGGGGAATCTATTTAAAATGAAGTAATATGGCTTAGTTTCAAAATAACATTTGTTAAAAGTCTTGAAGTTTATTCATAAAAATCGTGAGCTACAACGAGTAATTAATTTATGAAGCGAGAACACGATAAAAATGTACAAAATGAAAGTCATAAAATTTTTTTTTAGTCTTTCTTGTTTGTCTTCAGAATATTGGAATTAGCGATGCATACTGAAACTGGTAAAAATAGAAAATTTATACTCCGATTTTTTGCGTGTAGTATTTATTTATTTTAAATGTGTGAATAGTTTTTAAAATTTTTATAACTCATTTTCAAATGTGAAATAACAATTCCCTCGTTAAATGTGGTTCTTTCTCCTTTCTCACAAATAAGTATGGCAGATTTGCACCTGTGTACAGAAAGAAAATGACGCTTGATTTAAAACTGCAATTGTAGGACACTATTCAATTAAATATCAACTAACTGAATTTTAGAAAATATTCAATGTTTTAAAAAAATTGTTTCAAATGAGCTGCATTTTGGCAGTGAGCCATTTGCAAACATTACAAGTCCCCCAACAATGGAAACCATTTCATTGGTGGCACCATCTAGTGCTACTAAATTCTGACGTTTGAATTTTATTCAATTCAAACTCTCATCGGATGCTAAATATTGCAGTGACTTAGTTTTGTTGAGAGTCTCAAAGCCAATTGATACTCAAGCGATCTTTTATCTGCCACATAATCATATGACATGCAGGCCCACGATTTTCACATCCAGAAAATGTATCGACTCCAGCCGGAATCGAACTCATTACATCATGCTTGCGAGATGGACACACCACCTCACAGCCTTCGAGCCGACTTCAGGGCTACTAGACTGTTGCGTTATGCATCGCAGCACTGGTCTTGCACCTGGGATCATGTTTTGGGGAGGTATTGGATTTCATTGCCCCATCCCTCTAGTACGAATTGCCGGTAGGTACACTGAATAGCCAGTACTGCATGTATGAGGTATTGAAATCCGTGACTCTACCATACATTCAGCGCTTGCCATCAGCCATAATCCAAAAGGATAGTAAGCGACCACACGTGGCACGCAAAGTTCAAGAGTTCTTTACCCATCAGATTGGATTGTTTCCTTGACCTGCTTGTTCTCCCGATCTATTACCAATCGAAAACGTATGGTCCATGCTTGTACAACAACTGTTCCGGGATACATTTTCCGCAGATCAACTTTGGCAATATGTGGAAGCCACATGGACTGCTTTACTCAACGGATAGATCCTAAGCCTCTTTGATTAGATGCCGTTATGTGTGTGGCAGTGGTTATAGCCAACAATGGTGGCTAAACTAACTACTGATTTTGTCGTTATTTCCACGGCACAAGAGGCAGTAATTTTAATCAATTACCTTTGTACGACATGTTATCTGCCAAATAAATTTCTCTGTGATATCTCTGGTCCTTCTTGGTGTTATATTTTGTGTGTCCAGCAGTGCATTATTTATATATACTATTTGTACATTTTATATTTTTGTGTTACAAAACTAGGTATCTCTATAAAATATATTAATGAACACTGTTAAATGCTTTTACTACTCTCGCAGCTTTTTATGTGACAGGTTTTTCTTCTCTTCTGTTAAGAGTGAAATCCGTATTTATTGATTAGTTTTTAAACAATAATTTTGAAATGGTCTTTATTCTTTCATTTTCAATATGGCAATTACATAATTAAAAGTTGTAAGGGTGTATGTTGTGCTTAGGTATATTTCTGATGGTTGGTTGGTGGAAAAATGGAAATTATTGTTCAAAACAAAAATTTGTTACTAGTTGGGGACTGAGCCTCATATTCTATAGGTATTGTGTAGAAGTTTAAATCATAAAGTATTAAATGAGATGACTTTCGTCATTTGACTGAGTTTTAAAATTACAAGATCTGTCAACATTAGCTCTCGTATGTTCTATAATGAGATATAGATCCAAAATGTTTCACATTTTGGCCTCGTTTTCGTTTTTTTTTTCTTCTTCCAGAGTCATCATAAGTGGAATACTACATTTATTTAGCCTTCATGATATTATAAGCATATCAGGCTTTCTCCTTTGCTACTTGAAGAATACGGGTAACGAATACGAAAAAAGCTTCCATTAAGTTTTAAAGAGTCTTTTATTTTGTGGTACTGATGCCAGTTAAAACTGTCTAAGCTTAAAGTCCTGGCGTTGGTGGGGTGTGGAAAAGTATAAAGCTCTCTGCCAGCTCAGAGATCCCTTGCGCAGGGTTCACAATTGCAAGATCTATCGTCAATAGCGTTCGTGTGGCTTCCGAGTCCTTAACAATGCAAAGGTACCTCAAGAACTAGAATCTTTTCCTAACTCCTACACCCCATTCTTGTTATTTGTTAACATGCGATTTTCTCAATAATAGCAAATAAGCACCGAAAATAACAGTTTGTTTTTCTAGTTTAGATTTTTATGTCACATAATAGTAAAATTTACTGCAGAATTTTTTTTTGCTTGCTGTTGATCGTTGAGAATGACTTCGTATCTGTTTACGGCTAAACACTGGTTTTTTCTGAGTCCATTAAACTTCAATTCAATAAAATGAAAATAAAATGAAAATGAAGGAGTGAAGTAGAATAAAATTGAAAGGCCAATTCTTTTAAAAGATTAGCGAAATATGTTCAAAGTGTTTTCTACAATATTTAAAATGTAAACAAACGATACGCATGTTTTCAGAAAGTCGATTCGAGCAATCTAATTGAAGAGAAAAGGGATTATCTTACATTGAGAAGAGAAATGAGAAAATATTTTTGCTCATGCAATAATAATGGGATAATTTTCGTTTTCAGATGCGTGGAACGATACTTTCAATAATCCTCTAAATATATTAACAGAAAGAGTTTGTTTTTGAACTTATGAACTCTGAAAAGCTTATTTTGGAATTGGATATTTAGTTTAAGAAGCTTAAAATAAGCCTCTTTAGAATATGAAAACTTATGCGAATATGAGTAATTTTTTTTTTCAAAAGATAATATTTACGGAGTTTTTGTAATATCTGTAATTAAATTTCCTTTTAAAATTTTTTGCTGGATTATTATATATTTATTTAACATAACTGTTTTTTTTAATGAACTAGCAAAAGGTTGTTTAGTTGTTGTAGCCTTTGTATTACCCTAAAATGAGACAACCTGAGAAAGATTAAAATGTGAAACCTGAGAAAAATTTAAAATGTGAAATAAGAACATGAAAATTTAATTTAATTACTGGTCCTTTACGAACTAGTGAAACTTGACATGTAGAAGCTGTAGGTCACTATGATATTAACCTCTAAGAGTTTTTTTCGAAATCCACTTAAGATTATTTTTTAAATTAAATTTTTAAGCCATTTTCTGACTACTGGCCATATGACGTCATATGTATTCTACAAAACGTAATGCTTCATGCAGTTTGTAGGAGGTATTACATATTTTTACAACAAATATAATTATTTATGGTTGTACTTTTTCGTTTATTTTGTTTAAGATCAATTTGATTTCTTTTCGAATACAACATTTTTTTAAAAATTGTCTTTTCAGCATCTGGATTTCATTTTCATTGGTTTGGCAACGGTGTATTTGATTTGACTTTCTTTGGAAGGCTTAATGGAACAGCTTTAATTTTAACATTTTTTACTTCAGTTTTTCACTTCTGTTATAACATTTTTTTTTCTTTAACAGTTTAATTTATGTACTTTAAATATTTTCAATTAATTTTATGATTTTATAGCTTTTATTTTAAGACTGTATTCCGGTAAGAAAATGCGTCTGTCTTCTAGCGAGAAACGTATGATATATTTTTTTCAATAAATAAATTAAATTAGTTTAATATACATTTTCGTTTTGCTTATATTTTGTATGATTATTCTGAACTGTTTCTGGGCTTAGATTTAATTCTGTCGTTTCTTTTTTACTTAAAAATTTCTGATTTATATTTTATGTAGAGTCAATTACATTTGTTTTAATTTCTGTTTTGATTATTTATTCTTTTTTCATTTTGACCTTTATATGTATACATTTGATTATTCTGTACTGTTTCTGGTTTTAGATTTAATTTTGTCATTTATTTTCCAGAATTTCGTATTTGTTTTGTGTGTGGTCAGAGTTTCCATGTTATAATGATTTTTTTACAGTAATTCTAAGTTAATTTGGTCTGATATGCATTTTTATGGTTTTTTGTTTTTGATTGCTTAGATGTTCGTTTAAATGTTGTAATTACTATTTTAAGTTTAAGAGTTCCACGTTTATTTTATGAAATATCTATGGAGATAATTGTGAATTTAAATTGTTAATGGTTGGTTGTCTATATGTTATTCTAAGCAATGACGCAAATTTTCGAGTTGTTGATATTTAGGAATGATATATTCCCTTGCCAAGTCGTCTCAAATGACGGTGATGACTCCTGCCTTTTCAGTTCAATTTCTTATTAGTTGTGTGTAGTCCAGTTTTGTTGTTAGACACAAGCTGTTCATTATATAATTAGTAACTGGGATAGATTTTAAGTTTTTACACATGATCATGAATTTAACTACTACCCATCTCATGAAGTGTATAAAACTGTCATGTTGAATACTATGACTTACGGCTCCGCTTCTGAGTTACAGGCTGTCTCTGAGCTCTCTTCTTTTTACCATTTCCTGTTTTTTCATAATGGGCATCTCTTTGCTGTATTTGGGGAGCATTTTGAAACTGTTAAAAACATGATGTTCAGTGGCAAAAACTTGAAGTGTTGGACACTTTGATGTCCATGTGTTTGTTTCTTTTCATAATGAAGAATGCGAAATTTTTGAAAGCAGCATTAAAGTCATCATTAATTCTTAAGTTGTTAAAGAAATTGCTATATTAAATATGAAACCAGAAACAATACTAAAGAATCAAATGTATACATATAAAGGTCAAAATGAAAAAAGAATAATAAACGTGACACAGCCTTAAACCAAAATAGGTATTTACAATATGAATACAACCGACTACACACAAAATAAATCAAAAAATTTTAACCTGAAAAGGAAACGACAGAATTAAGTCTAAACCCAGAAATAGTTCGGAATAATCATAGAAAATAAAATGTATACTAAACTAATTTAATTTAGTTATTGAAAAAATATAAAATAAGTTTAGCTGGGGAAGACCGATGCATCTTCCTACCAGAATACAGTCTTATCTGTTTGGGTCCCAAGCAGCACGATCGCACTGTTGAGATTTTATGTCGAGAAAACCTATTACATTATGGACAACTGACATTGTGTTACGGATTGTTGAAGTCGCATGCTCAGATTTACTGAAGCAAGTATATTTTTTAATGTAGATAGTACATTTTATAATAGATAAAACAGTATTATAGCTCCGATTGGGGTTCATCAGTGCACAATGAATAAAGAGCTATCATGCTGCTTGCTATTTCTGAACATAAAATAAAAAATAGAATCTTGGATCGATTACTATTCGTTAACAGAAATATCAACTGGTTTTTTAGGGAATGAAATTAAGGTACTTGCGTGTTATTGCAATAATGGGCAACTCTATCAATAAAAAAAACTCGGCAAGTTAGCAACCATGATTTCCCTATGTGTCGTGTGCGCTGAATTGGCAACCATGTGCTTCGTTTCATGTATGATGTGGCCAACAGGTTGCGATAATGTGCAAGCACTAAAATTACCTGCTTTTATTCTCATGATCAAAAAAAAATTATGTTTCAAAGTGACCCTTTTTTTAATGAAGAAACCTGAAATGTACATGTGCAGTGCTCGGATGTTTTGAAGTCCTTTTTTTTTGAGGAATTATACCAAGCCTTAGGAAAAAATAGTATACGTCAAGAGCTGCAACCATTTAAGTTCATAAGGAATGTCATTTTTTAAAAAAAATAAACAGTATTTCGATCTATGTAGAAGTCTGATTTTTTTTCTATGCTGATCTTATTTCACTTTTAAAGCTCTCATTTTCATACCTAGGGTATTACGTGCAAACTGTAAATTTAGATCTTAATTTTTGTGTTCAAAGTGCGCATTATATGCCAGATTTTATGGTAATGGCTGTTAATGGATTGGCAATATTTGAAAAAATTACTCTGTTTTTGCCAACAACTGGTATTTACCAGATTTTGGCATGGGGGGGGGGGGTTCTGCATGTCATATTTGGTATGGTATTTTTAACCGATAAGTACTCATCTTTTGTTCTTATCGAAAGATAGTTGGCATTATTTATCAAAAAGACCTTCACTGAAATTATGAATGGGATTGAATGCACAACAAAGTAATTTTCTTTTGCACTTTAAAATTCAGTGTTAAGGCCATGGGGCATCGTGGTTTACTTTTCCTTTTGACAATCTGTTCTTCACATAGATTTTTGAAGACTTTTATACGAAAAACACATTTGTTACATATACATACATTTCTATGACATATCCTTTGATTAAAAAAATGAGTTTCGCTTTTCTTTCTTCATCAGTAAATACTAATGTTCTCATCAATATAGGAAAATGGATCAGATTTTTTGTCACGTGGCATCATGGTTTAATTTTGCTTCTGAAAATCTTGAAATTTATTTTTTTATTTATACCATTGTGGGGGCGGGGATTCCCAAAAATGCTTGTAGGAAAAAGATGATTATCTTATATTTTCCTTTGAATTTCTTTAAAATCCTGCGTTGATGGGATTTTGTCTCATGGCATCACGGTTTAACTTTACTTTTGATAATATGTTCCTCATTTAGTTTTATGAAGATCACATGCTTTCTACGTATCATACTGTCCATATATGGACGGCCGCGGTAGCCGAGATGTCTAGGCATGGGATCATGGCTAGCATGTCATGAGTTCGATCCCAGTACCACTAAAAACCCGCCGTATAGGGGCGCGATGCACGTTAAATCTGTCGAGAGCTCAAACGTCCTCCCGTTGGTGTAGTGTGGTAGTTAGGAGAGGGGGGTGCCAGCTCAGGTGTCGTCAGCGTCACTTGATCATGGTTCAAAATTACGCGGACAGTCGCCAAAAGCCCTCGTGTTGCTAATCAGTGCGACGTTAATATTCTCTCACTCACTCACTCTGTCCATATATGATACATATATTTCAATTATCATTATAATTATTTATCGTAGTATTTCCTCATTTGTTTGTTCTTTTCCATAGAATAACAAATATTTTTAATTAAAATATTGCAAAAAAGTAATGTTTAAACTAATTAATTTTTTATCAACAAAGTTAATTAGTAGATAAATATTACAAAATGTCATTTTTTATTATTTCTCACATTTAGTAAATTATGGTTTTTTTCAATGTCGGTCTTTTTTATCTGTTTTAGATAGATTTTTTTTGGTTCTTACTAATTTAATTTTTCCTCTATTGTATTACATCTAAATTTTATATTAAGTGTAATAGATATTTTAGATAGTATTACACACCCATTCCTCATGTAATATTAATTTTACAGAAAATTTAATTTAATGTTTTATTATAATGTAGGCCTATTTTATCAATTTTTTAAAATTTGATTTTGTACAAATTTGATTTTTTTTCAGTTGAAGGCTTCTTAATATGTTATTTAGGATGTCCTAAGTTCGATATAAAACCAAAAGAAAAAAGGCTTATTTATTATTTCATGTTATTTCACTCGCAGTTCCAGTAGCAGAAACTGTTATTACTTTTCTGTTATAATTTTTATTTCATTTCTATTGATCTTTTTAGCACGTTATTTTTTTCCTCTTCCATTCAAATATATATTTACTGTGAAACCCAATTGCAATGTGAACACTCATTAGAAAATTATTTTTAAATTTGGGATACGCTGTCTTGCAATGGCTCCACTCTCTTTAAAATATATCATGTTCGAAAAAAAACTTAATTTTATTTATTCCGAAATGTAACCCGTGCGAAGAACGGGTACTTCAGCTAGTAATACACATAATAAGAAAATAAACCCAAGAAATTATTTTTCTTTGTTAAAAATTGTTTAGGGTTTCGTAAAATCCAGTTCTTTTTTCAACTATACATTAATACAATACCGGCAAGTATAATTTTAAAGTAGTTTAATCTATCTGAATTGTCAAGTTATGTTGTTTTTTTCTGATGCCTCCTGATCGACGGTGTCAGATTGAGGCCCAAGAAATTCATCGTAGCAACGGACATTGTCTGTCATTAGACGTAGCTTTGAGCACCATACAAGTGATATGATTTGACTCGGTTCCACCCCAATTTTGAGGGAGAACACCCTGGGGAGTGGTCAAGGGTCTCTTCCCTTCCCATCAATCTCTTGAGAGGGCTTGCGATTCGACAAGGGTCCCCTTGCCACACAGGCACTGTACATTTACGAACATTCCTGTCTTCTCCGGGATTCGAACTCAGACCCTACGTCACAGCAATCATCGTCACGAACCAGAGGGGCAACTCGTGTCAAATTATCTTACTCTTGAAACATATTACGACTGGCATAGATGATATTCTTACCATCATTATTCCAACCCTTCAAGTGCTAAGAATAGAATATTATTGCTATAAATTAATGTTTGCCATTCCTCAGAATGCAAATAATAGGTATATATTTTTCTGCCATAATAAACATTCACAAATGTTTTGGGGCATATTATGAACTGGAAGTGAACAGTTTAGCAGTTATAGTTATTGTTTCGCATAATCATCAAAGCAACTGTGTACCATTTACTGTTTTCTCTTTCCATAGATCTCATTGTTTTGCAAATCAATACACGATTCGTCCTTGATAACACTTCTTTAATTGCATGTAAGTATTGATTGTTAATCTAGAACGCGACCGAAAGAAAAATAAAAAAAAAATTATAGAAGCTTCGCAAGGAAAAAATCTCAAGATATTCATTTCTCTTATACACAGAATCAATTCCCACGTAGAGCTTGGGTTTATTATATCAATGACAAAGATCAGAGTTACTCTATAGTAATATTTTTTCTACATCTGTATTGGCTTCTCGTTTTTATAACAGTGTTTTATTGCAAAGACACATTTTCTCAACGCACCGGTTGGCAAATAGCAGCTAGCGAAGAGTGTTTTTGCAATCCGCCGATGAAGTCAGAAAAGGTGATATACATTTGTCTGATTCTAGAATTAAATATGGTGGCAGCTATAGATGATATGAAATTAACACAAAAAATAAATTCAATAAAGCTTCCACTACTAAATTTAACATATATTTACTGATTCATACTACAGTTTTTTATAACTTTTCTGAGGTACAAAGTTAACTAATGAATATAATCATTCACACACAAAAAAGGTACGACATTCCGGTATTTTCAGATTCTACAATGGAACCCTCTAGCCAAAACAATCACCCTGTCTTAACATTATATGTTAGGAGGCCATTGTAGACGAGTGGTCCTAGTGGTTAAGAAGAATCGCGCCAATTTGAATCTCACTTCAAACCGCTATGTAGAGGGGCTCATATATGTGAAATCATTCGAGGCTGTAAGCCTTGACGTTGGGGGGAAGTGTGAGGTGTTGTTATTTGACCGTGGTTCAAAATTGCGAGGTGATAACTTGAAACCTTTCGAAATCACGTTTAATTCGATTAATTTAAATAATTTTAAAGGGTTTTATTTTTTGCAAATAAATACCTCCTAAGAACCTGCCTGCCTTATTTGTATTTCGGTATTTGGTAGGACCCGCTTTGCGTATGTGTAAATGCTACGAATCCTGTGTCGCACTGAGGCGTGTTTTAAAGGCTGAAGAAATATAGCATGCATCGAATGAGTGTTTGATTATCGTCGTAATGGAGGCTATTGACAACATTTTCGCTGTCATGGCGACATGTTTGAAAATTATGGGAATTATTCTTCATTTCGGTTTGCATGTGAATTTCGAATTTTCGGTAAATTTTAAAATAAGATGAACTTTGGCATGCTCGGAAATATTCGGTTTTTACAATTTGGCAGAAACTTGCTTTGCAAGTCCGCATTATACAAAAAGTGTTTAAATAGAAACATCAAGCAATATTCTTCAATTATAAAATAATTTAAGTAAGTCATCTCAGATATATGCATTACTTTTTCCTTATTTTCTAACATTCAAAGAGTTTTTTTTTTATTAATGTTTTGCTTTTGAGAAATTCCTAATCATCATTTTTTTTGTCTACCAGTTTATTAAATAAGTTCTTAAATTTTCGCATTTCTTTTTGGTATCTTTATTATTGTATCAAACAAACGGATTTCTGTCTTTTTTCAACCTATTTAAAAACCCATTACTAAAACTTGTTTTGTTATAAAAGAACATATTAGAACTTTTATAGCAAGCTATTTAAAATTATGAAACATTTGATGTCTGCGTGCATATAGTTACACTAATTAATCATTTCTAAACAATTGCAATTTTAAAATTTAGTTAAAAACAATTTTTAAATGTTTAAATTTTCTTAGTTATTTGAAAATTGTGTGCAGTTGTAGATTATTTTGTTTCATGATCTATAATTTAAATTTAGAATAGTTATTCAAACTGCTTATTCCAGTGCTTCTCAAACTTTCAATATTTGCGTCCCAATATTCTATCAGATATTTCATCGCCTCCCCTCTATAACAATCTCCATACTATAACAATGTATTAAATTCAATAATACTATACTATGACGCTAAGGAAAAAATACAACTTTAACCTCTTAAGTACCATTGACGTATATAAACGTCTCGCTCAGCCAAACTCTAATTGCTTCGGATGTATATATACGTCTTTCTGAAGTGCGATATTCTCTGTGCGCTGCTATCCATAAAATGATTTTGAAGGCTTTGAAATGCAAAACAAGAACATTGAAAGTGTTTACGAAAGATTTATTTATTTCAGAAAAGTTTTACTTCCTTTTCATTCCCCCCCCCCAAACACATTACATACGCGTGTCTACTTGAAAAACGGTGGTATTGGGGAGCAAATTGCATAATTTTTAATCGGCAGTTAATGGATTAATTATAAACGTACAAATGATCAAGATAAGTGTTAATTTTGTGTGTAATTTTTTATATGACAAGTTCATGGGTTCACTGGTAATTATTAAACTTGTTCTTAAATTTAGTACGGTTAATCTAATTATAAAATACACTGTGCAGTACTGATACTTTTTATAAGTTTATTATATCAGTACAAATGTGTATTTTATAATTTATTATGTTAGAATATATTTTGTTTGTTTATACTTTCAGTAAAATAATAATATTTTTAAACAATCTCTTTTTTTCGACTTTTCATTAGGCTCGCGCTCCTCTTTTAGAATTAACACCTCTTTAGGGGGCGCGACCTACAGTTTGGGAAACGCTGTCTTATATATTCCCATTGAATAAGGACAAAAAATAATTTAGCGCAAGCAAAATGAACATATGCATCATTTTATGTCAATTGTGGGATAATTTTAAACCAATTTTTAAAAAAACTGCGGTTTTAAGAAAATATTTTTTTAATGAAAAGGGTGCCAAATGGCGCAGCTTGGAATGTATAGTTTATCCTTTATGATTTAATATAATAAAGAAAAAAAAGTATGTATTATTTAAATGAGGGCCCCAACAGACTTTATTGGCTGAATCGATTTCTAATTAAAAAATACTTAAACTCCTCTCCCTAGAACGCATACAACTAATTTTATGCCTGTAACAAGTGTTGCCACTGTATAAGGAACTTCAGCATTAAAAATTATTTATTAATATTCACGACCATGCTTCACTACCCAACTTTTTTTTTGCCTTAATTCTTAAATAATGGGAACAAAACGGATATTAAAATTTGCTTGACAGAATTAAGTTATTAATATATCGTGAACGGTTTCAGAACATGAGAAAAGATTTAAGATATTTGAAAAAAGATGAATACAGTTTATTTTTAATACATTCTGAATTCATTTCTTTTAGGTTAATATTTACTTTTTCTGAGAGATTAACCAAGTTTTTTAAGGAATGTTCTTATTCACTTTGTAACAAGAAATATATGCATCCAGAACGAAACAAGCTGCTGCTACGAAACTTAACATGTACGTAGTATATGAGATAAAAGAAAATGTGATTATAAATTCAAAAGAACAGATTGTTTTATTAAGAAGATATGACATGAAAAAGGTTTCAAACCAACAGATAGTAAATATACCTCTGGCAGCTGAACAAGTAAAAGACACTTTTTGGCAACCAATCACTAAGGTCACCTATGACCTCTAGTGAAAGATCATGCCAAAATCTTTGCAACTGGGAAAGAAATTCACCAATTTTCAAGGACAGTGATAGTTATCTCCCAAGCAGACCCAAACGTTCTCAATCAGAGAGAAGTATGGTGACCCGCGGAAGGCCACGGAAGTACTCTCTACCCTTGAATAGATTGGTGTGAAAGCCACGCAGTGTGTGAACGAACGTTGTCTTGCTGACAGATAGAATTTGGGAGACTTCATAGCATAGGCCTTACAAACGGCGTTAAAGTTTCGCCCACGTAACTGCATGCCATCAAAGTGAGTTTTAAGGAGAATTAGAGTTGATCGGTGTGCCCCGAAAAATCGCTCCTCTCGCTTTCACACCCCGTGTGCTTTTAAAAAAATGCCGTATCAGACCTGGCCGCCTCCACATGCGCCGGTCATCACCATTGAGACTGAATCGGGACTCGGATCACAGTCGTCCAGTTGCCCAAGGTTGCCAAAAATCCACACTCCTTATGTTGTGGGGTCAGTGGTAGGCATTTTAATGTTCGCTGGTTTCTTATACCTACGTCGGACAGTCGTCGTTTTCAAGTGGTTTACCTTCATACCACCGGATGTCTGGAAGGTGGTAGATGGTATTGAATCGATTCTAGCGACGTTGTTGGCGAGGACGTGGCCGCTCTTATGATTGCGCGATCATTGCACTCATTTGTGTTCCTGGTATTCCCTGACCCTCCGACACGGTAGTTTATCCCTTTTATGATCCACTGTTGACAACACCAATCAAATGTCATATCGCTCCGACAGAGATGGAGGTCGATACGCCTGTTCGATCTCCGGTTACGTCTCCGAGGCATCAATAGTCACACTACCGTCTATATAAGTCAACAGATTTGTTTGAATAACCCTACGGTACGAACAATTATGCTTTTAAACTTTCACAGTTGTGCATCTCGTATGGTCATAGTGCATTTATCCTTTTCTGATGCCGTTGTAATTTTAACCATTTGCATATCTTTACTAGATTACATTCCTGCTAGGTTTCATGATAGTAACTTGATTTTATCTGTGTGCATATATTTTTTGTGACAGTGGTGTATTTTGGTACATAATGTTCCTAATATTTCTAAAACGTGTTAGATTATTTCTATTTTTAATATAAAAGCAGTTATAAAATAAAGTTAAGTAAATTTCTTAGACAATCTGGTAATCATGCCCAAAATCACGGTCACGTTTATTTGGATTAATATGTTTTTACGTTTTCCTGTTAGGTTAATGGATTATTCTTTCTCGTACCATAATTGTTTTAAAGCGCGCATTTCTCTTGATGAACTTGTCACGATCATTTACGTTTTCAAGAATCTATTTATTGCGAAACCAAATAAATACTGTTCTCAATATTCATAGATTACAGGTTATTAAAGTGGCTAATACGGACCCCTGGGGATTATTGTAACTTCTGAGAGGATCCATGGCAAATTTAAAGAAGTGTGTAGACAACATCAAGAGGCCCTAAAATATTAAATATAAAGTAAAATATTTTGAACTCTTTTCACTATGAAAGTGAAATTAAGTTAGTATTGATTTTCTACGCGTTGCCAAAATTTGAGTCAAAATTAAAAATTTTAACATAACGTTTATGTTTATATATGTATAAAGAAGAAAAGCGACTCGCTCATCACGATATCTCTTCAACTATTGAACCAACAAACTCCACATTTTTTGTGGGCATGTTCCTTTCAGGGATTAGAGCCGCTAAGAAAATTGTACATATGTTATGCATTTTTAAAGATATTTAGTAAAAAAGGAAATAAAAAAAAGATATAAGGTATTTCCCTTCATTATAGTTAAATAAATTTTCAATGCGAACTTAGTAACTTTGCACCGCTCTACATTCATATCGCAAAATCAGAAGTACAATATGTGACTTCAACTTCACACGATTTTAAGCAATTTTTCAGCGGACTCAAAATATTTTTCATATGAGGAAATACTTTTTACTTTGATATATAGAACCCTCAAAGCGGAAAGCAGAGTACATGCAATTTTCTCTCTACAAACAATTAAAATTTCTCCAGCAATGACATTCAATAATTTACAAAAAATTTATCTTTAGAGTTATCTTTCAGACTATTTAGTAATTCCGTAAATGTCCATAATTCTGAACAAGTTTGTCAACTAAGGTCTATTACAAATATATGAACTTCTCCATTCACTCAAAAACTGACAAATGTGTAGAGTAATACAGAGTGCTACTGAGAACTGTATTACGTGCCACATATGGCTCGCGTGCCATAGGTTGCCGACTCCTGGTGTAGCCCATCAGAGGTCATTGCGGAAGGCCCCTTATGCTCACTCACTACTTACTGCTTGGGTGTGAATGAGGTATATGATCTTGCATTTGAGTGCTACCATACAACAATAGTATTTTTGTTTAATCAAGTTGGGTTTCAGGGGTAATTGTTCGCCGAGAGACTGGAATCCACGGTAGCCGAGTGGTCAAAGTAACGGACAACGTGTCATGAGTTCCTGCCCAATAACGCTGAAGATCCGTCTTGCAGAGGGAACCGATGCGCGTTAAATGTTCTCAAATTCGCATGGTGTGGTTAGAATAAGCTCGGATTACTTCCACGTCACTTGATCCGCAATTCCGTCACCAAAAGTTCTCGTGCAGCTGAATAAGGCGACGTGAATCCCTCGCCGAGGCACTGGTATTGAGCGCCAAGCCCTTTCCGCTGATTCCTTCGTCAGTGTCCTTCGGATGGGACGCCAATAAACAATCTTTGAGTAGTTGGGGCAAGTCCTGGTGCCACTGAAGACTCGCCGTGTATAGGAGCTGATGCTCAAAGTCCTCTCGTTGGTGTTGTGTGTAATTTGAGAAAGGTATGTCAGCCTAACATGTTGTCCTCATCACTTAATCCAGACTCCAAATTACAAGGTCTATTCTCAATAAGACTCTTGTTGTTTTATTATGGGACGTTAATATAACTGTCATTCTTTTAAATATTTATTTTTTTTATTTATAGGGAGATTTTATTTAATATATGATTATTAACCCTTAAGAGGGCTGTCGAAAGTTAACTGCAACCGTTTTGCTGGTACTCTGTACGGGTACTGATATATACTTTCTTTCTTCGAATTGATCCTATTTTTAACTCCCATGGTGTATTATTTAGTGCTAGTGTTTTGAAAAAGTGCTACAGTTTGTCTAGGGCACTGAAACGCTTTTCGTACGGCATTTTTTTTGTGGTGAAGACGTCAATCAGTAGGGTGCTTAGTTATATACAATTAAAAAACATGCCATTTTTTTTTTTGAAGCATTCGGGTAAAAAGTTGACCAGTTAAGGGATTAACTCGATTCATTTTAACAAATGATTTTACCAAGAGTAAATAAACATAAAACAATATAAGAAGTACAGTTAAATAACAAAATTCCTCAATACGGTAATGAAAGATATGTTTGAAATATTTGAAAGTTTTGATTAATGCTTTAATTATTTTAAGTAATAGATTTACAAAAAATAATTCAATTGTTTGCTTCCAAAAAAAAGATAGAGTATTATAACTTTCAACAGGTTTGATTGTTGGGTTATCTTTTTCTTCATCTGAGATATTTTTAAAAATGACTATTTAACTCACTAGTTTATAATCTACTTGACACCTCTATTTTGCCATTAACATTCCACTAAACTGAATGTAATATCTCAATTAGCTTAACCCTAATCACGTGCTCTACAAGCTAAATCACATATTTTACTGCGAATTTTTCTTTTTTTGGAATAAAAGAAAAATGAAAACACTTATAAAAAGCATCCGACACATTTTCGCTTTCTTATATTTGTCTCGAAATGTATTTTCTGTTCTCGTATTCACCAATAATTAGTCAGAACATAGCATTTTAAATATGCTCCTTTGTTTCTACGAAGGAATTTTAATTAAAATTACCTCTCCTCTGTTTCGTTTCTTTTTCAATCTCGGGAGAAATAATTAGTTTCGAGATTTTTTTTTCCTTAAATTTATTTTGCTTCACTGTATTTCAAAGGACCTGCAAGGCTCTTTTATAAATAAGCGAAAAAAGAACGAATACTTTTCCTTAATTCCAAAAGACATATTAACCGAAAAGTAATATTAAATGTTTGTGTGACAATCTCCGGATCTTACGCAGCGCGCTAATTGAAAAAGGAAATTGAAGCTTTTGATTTAATCATAGTATGAGATGAGATGGATAATTCTCCCTTTTCTATTTGTTCTTAAGAGATTGCAAAAAAGCCTAATTTATTTTATTGATATTACTTATTCTTGTATTTGTTTTCATATCCAATAAAACCAAGAAGTGTGTTTCAATCATTCATTGCATCATTTTCTGTTTATTATTAAATAGAAGTAAACATTTCGAAATTTTTTTATGTTCATAAATTTTATTTATTGCTTTTAAGGCTCCCTAAAAATAAAGATATCTTAAAATGTTTCCCATTTTTTTCAAAATGATGGAGATTATTTGATTCTTATCTGTTAAAGAGGCTTAAAGATTATTTTAAAGTTTAGCAATAACTTGAAGAAAAGAAATTCACCTTACGAAATTTGCTATGGATTTTTTTTTTTACAATTTTATTGGGCTTTAAAGTTTACTTCTGATAAATAATTGAGTTAAAAATAACTTGAGAGGTAATCTATACATATAAAAAAAAAGTTTGTGTTTCAGCTATTCTGGCCAAATTAAGCAACGCAGAAGTGTGAAACATGGCACGTAGAAGCTGTAGGTCTTTATGCCATTAACCTAGAAGAGTTTTTTACGAAATTCACTTTAAAATTTTTTAAAATCCAATTCTTAAGCGATTTTTCTGCTAAACAGAGATAAGACGTCATCAAACATGTCAAGTTTTAACTCTGCAAAAATTAATATTTAGAGCAGTTTTTTGGGAGATTGTAGCACATTTTATAGTAAATATATTTATTTATGGTTATATTTATTCGTTTTTTTTCTCTTTGTGATGGAATAACATTTGTTTTTTGAAAAAAATCGTCGTAAAAAATGTTTTCTCTATATTTTGTTTTACTGTTTGGCAACAGTCGACTTTCGATGTGCCATAACTTTTTCCGGAACTTTGAACAAATAAAGGATGTTATTTCAGAACAGCTTTTTCAAACTAAATGGCGGTTGGAAGTGGACAAGGTGTACCGTTTAAGTTTACTGCTATTCAGGTAATGTGATTTAGTTCTAAGCTTAACTTACAACCTTTCATGTCAACATCAGATGGATTGTAGCCCACCAATGTGAGGGGACGATACTAAAGCCGCATTCAATTTATGGATCTGTATAATTTTTGTTTAGGATCATTTCTTATATACTTGTGTGGTTTGTAATAATACATGTTGATTGCTTAATGGAACAACTACCCGTCTTACAAGACCTAATGTTATTAAAGCTACTATTTTTATTGTGCTGGATTCTTTTAAAGATATTTACTTTCCGTAGAATGTTCTATTTCATTTTATGCTCCTGATAGCTGTGCTATGAGCATCAAGAAAGCCTGATTACACTCTCTAAACCTTTTAGTTGTATCTGAAAAATTTTTGCCTCTCCCATGTTTATTTGTTTTGTTATTTTTAAAGAGTCGACAATGCACAAATATTTGTACATATTTTGGTACTAAGCAATTGTAAGGACCTTGGGTTTGTGTGGTTGATTTTCCTTATTCTCGTTAACCTGAATGTTGGTGATATTATCAATCTACGGATGTATATGGGCTGGATATATTCATCTGATGTTGATATCACAGCAACAGAAGGTAGTTGGCCCCAAAGTAAGTAAAGCTTGCAACTAAATCATCGCGTGAATATCAGTACACTTTAAAGGTACGTCTTGCCTACTTCCATCCAAATGGCTTGACAATTTGGTCTGAAAAACGTTATAGCTTTTTTCTTTTATTGGCTAATTCCATGTTTCATTCTGTAGCAAAGTAGTACAAAAATATAGCCTATAACAAAAAAATGGCACTCAATTCAAGCTAATTGGAATTATCAGATTGTCAATATCGTAATTTAAGGTACTTACCTATTAGTGCCAACAAAGCCAAATTTGCGCCATGCGAATCAGCCCTTAATATCAAACAACGATTTTTACGTGTTTTAATTGGGGGGGAAAAGATCAGTAAGATTTTGGTGGGAAATTGCACGATTCACATGGTGACAATTGGACTGCGGTGATGCTAATGCGCAAGAATGCAAATGCTAATACGAATTTTTATTTACGTATAAGATTTTAAGATTTGTTTATGGGGTAGTTTCATCAGAATCGGATCTTTTTTTTTCTCTTTAAGGTTGCTTGCCAGTTTGCATTAATGCTATAATTTCTGCTATATGCTAGGCTACTTCATATATATTCATGTTTAAATTTTTATATTTAAGATTTTCCGTCAAAATTAGAGCTTAATTTTTCTGTATTAGACAATCTTTTAATTTAAATTAATGCTATAATTTCTATTTTAATGTCACATTTTTATATTTGTTTATTTTCAAAACTGTAATTTTCTTGCTTATTGTAGTTCTAATTATGTAATACCGTGACTCAATAGTTAGTTTTTAAGCCAAACACTGATTTGTGAAGCTTTTTGTAAACTGACGCGTAGATAATGAGGTACTTGTGTATTTGCGTCACTACAGCAAAATTCGTGCCACGCGAATCAGACCTTGAAACCGTAAAAATGGAGATTCTAACATATTTTATATAAAATATCAATCGCTCAGATTTTATCGGAAAATGGCGTAATTCGTGAGGTTCCAATTTGGCTGCGGTGTCGTTAATCGTCGGTGTATCTGTGGGAGTCTGGACTGAAAATCAGTCCTCAATCCCATATCGTGATAGTCTGAGATGTTGGAGCGACGTTTGTGGAGTTTTACATTCTGCGGAGAGGCTTGCTGACTATTGGTTGGTTGGAGGCGATCTGGAGGCGTGGCTATGAGTGGCGTCTTGACTGAGAATATTGGAACATTCCCTGGGAAAGCTGCTCGACTGAGAGATGGAGACACTGCTCTCTGATTGGTCAGGGATGGGTGAGGATAGAGACTCTTATTGGCTGCCCACGAGGGGTTTGAAAAAATTATTGAAAAATAGCTTGTCCAGTGAGGAAAAGTAGAGGAAAGAAAATATGAGTTTAAATTTAGCAAAATTTACTGGGTGCAATAATTAAATAATTATTGCAAGAGAAAAGAGCTTAAGGCGGGTTGTAGGAGTCCAGAAGGATTCTCCTTGGCCTTTTAGTACATGTTTTTCGAAGCCCTCATACACCCTTTATATACGCGAAATTGCTCTGTGCTGCCAACTGCATTCTGTGATTGGCTATGTATCTCTGACGTCAATAGTACGTGGTGGTCAGATTAATGTGTGACTGGACTGTGTACATGTAAATATCTACAACAGTGCTTCTCAAACTTTTACTATTTGCGACCCAATATTCAATCATAATTTTCATCGCGCCCCCCCCGTCCATACAATAACAATGTATTGACTTCAATAATACTATACATTGACGCTTAAATTACAATACGACTTTAACCTCTTAAGTTCCACCGACGTATATAAACGTTTCGCTAAACCAAAGCGATTATTGCCCTGGAGATAGATATATATACGTTTTTCCAAAGTAAGATGTTTTATGTGCACTGTTATTCATAAAATCATTCCGAAGGCTTTGGAATGCAATAAAAGGACTTTGACAATATATATGTTCAGAGGATTTGCTTATTTATTCCTTCCCCCCTCCCCAAAACATCACATACATGCACCCACGTGAAAAACAGTGGCCTTGGGGAGGGAATCACGCAAATTTAAATAGGCAGTTAAATAATAAAGTGAAAATTATCCAGATAAATATTAATTTTTGGTTATAATATTATAAATAAAAAGCCCATGGGGTCACTGGTAATTATTACTTCACTTTATTATATCAATGTAAATGTGTATTTTATTTTTTTATTATGTAAGAATGTATTTTGTTTGTTTTCCTTCCTTAAATTAGAAATTTTCTTAAATAATATTTTGTTTTCGACGTTTCAATATGCTCGCGCCACCCTTGTAGAGTTATCACCCCCTCCCAGGGGGGCGTGCCCTACAATTTGAGAAACACTGCTCTACAATCTTCGATCTAAAAGTTTGATACTGTGACTTTTCTATTTTGATTTTGTATTGCGTTGTTATATTATTTAATATTGTTTAGTATTGATTTAGAATTATAACGATTACTAAACGACTTATTGACTTAGAATTAACGATAACAAGGTTCAAGTTGGAAAAGTTTGATTTTACTCAATAGATATTATGAACATTTTATGGAAGCAAAGATTGGTGTGAAAGTATTGGAAATGTTTACCACATAAGTGTGAACTTGAATGGTCGTGTCATCTCTGCTTTCAAAGAACAAAATCGAACTCTTGTTAGACCGAATGATAACTGCGAATGATAGCGGTGAATTTTGTCTATGAAAGCATCTCAAGGAAAAAGTAACCCGGATAATCCGGATAAGCTGCCCCCTTAAACTAAGCCGAAGTTAGGCCTAAAAGAACGCTGTGCATATGGTGGGACATTCACAGGTCAATACATTCTGAGCTGTTGAAACCTAAATGCTAAAAGCCGTTGAAGCAAAAAACTAAATTCAAACAGATACTGTTAGCAAATTGGGTCATTTAAAAACAGCACTCGAAGTAAAATGTCCTATGCTGTTCAATAAATAGAACATAATGTTTCATAATAACGCCAGACCATAAGCTGCTTTAGGGACTCGTCAGAAGAAAAAAAAACTAGGTTCAGAAATTCTGTCATACTGCTCAGGCCAAGCAGCAACCAATTATCACTTATTTCTGTTACTACAACACTTTTGTAAGGCAAAAAATTCCAAAACTAATAAATCGGAGAAAAATGGGTTCAATGTCACCTTTAGAGATAAGGCGGAAAAATAATGGGATATAAATTGCCATCAGACTATTAAGCAACCGTAAAAATTAATAGCAATTATATTATTCAGTAATTTTTATTCACAGAATGAAGAATTTATTTCTTTTTTATTCTAAAAACGGACCGAACTTTCCGGTAGACCTAATATTATAAATGGTTATCTTTATTAGATATGAAAATATTAGAAAATTATTATTCCGAACTACTTGAGAGTTTGGTTCATCCGGGATAAGAAAAAATAACCTATAAAATAAGTAAGTTTAAAGCGCTGCACAGTTAAAAGTGCATGCTTTTTGGAAAAAAAAGTTTGGAAAAATGGTAACGAACAGTTGTAAAGAGAAGTTGGAACTAAAAATGATGACAATAGTTAAAAATGCATTTAATCACTGCTTTTTTTATTCAATAAAACAAAATGCCATTTGAAGAAACCGTGAAGAGATATGATATGCTGAGTAGAGCAAATAAAAGTGACAATATATTGCTCGTGAATGTAAAGTATACGCCATGCGGTCGAAATCGGCTTAGATCATAGAGCAGTGTGAGTTGATCAATGTACAGACGAATCTAGTTACATTAAAACAAATCCGTGGAAAGAATGTGTTTGGTTGTTTTCCCGTAAATTTAAAGGGCCAGATAAGAGTACCACGCAACGATTAGAAACAAAATGGAATTACATTTCCAACATTTTGAATTCATTTCTGGCAGCATTAACTAAGAAAGGAAAGACATTCAATTACTTCCAGCAGGATGGTACAAGTGTCAATACATCACCCCGAACTATGAATCACAATCTTCACTCATGGCAGACTTGTAAGTTGCCGCGGTAACCTTGGGGTCAAGGTAACGGACTCGTAGCGTGTCATGAGTTTGGGCACAGTACAGCTGAAAACTCGCCGATGCATGTAAAATATATCGAGCCTCAAACGGTCTCCCGTGGGTGTGATTTGGGAGTTAGAAGAAGGGGTGCCAGAGTTAAGGTGTCGTCCTCGTCACCTCACTATGGTTCAGAATTACAATTTCCGTTGTCAAAAGCCCTCAAGTTTCTGAAAAGTTGCGACGTTTTTTTCACTGACTCACACTCAGAGTTGTTAGCAGAGGCCAGTCTGTTGTTGGCCATCCAGGTCACCTAATCTGTCAGTGTCTGGTTACATTTGTGGGGATACCTCAAGTCTTAGTTATCGTAGCAATCCCCACAGTCCTTAAGAACTGCAATAGAACATATTCTGATGAGATTACAGAAGTCCAGCTTCAATTTGCCTTCCGCAACATGCTGACCAGGATTCAAAGGTGCCAAGAGATGAATGTGGTCATTTTCAACACCTTTTATAATCAAGTTAGTGAGGTAACTCTTTTCCTTTTAGCTAGTTTTTTTTTTGTAACTTGCAACTTAGTTTTCCGAGCGTCCACACTTATAATTTCAAGGCAATTATTTCAGTTTCATACGTTAGAGGAAATTATTTAATATTTCTTATTTTTAGAACATTATCAATTCGCTTATTAAATACTTTATTCACTAATACATTCAGCTTCATAATTAATTTAAATTTAACTTATAGGATGTGATAAAAATATTTCGAAAAGTTAATAAATATATATTTTTATGCACAGATTCTACTCAAAAAATTTCTTCTCTCAATGCAGCTTTAATAAGACGGCCAATTATAAAAAGTTCTTTCCTGATAAATAACCCTTCAGCCACACAGGCTTAAGTATCGATACTGGCTACCACAAGGCTGTAATTTATGTTCGGTCATAAAAGAAGGAAAAAATGAAAAAAATTATATTATATGTGAAAGAATTTTTAAATTTTACGCTTCATTTATTAAAAATTTCCTTATCTAAAAATCTTTTCGAAACATCCATCATACATCAAAACTATAGCGTAACATCAAACGCAAATTCTTAAATGACAAAAGAAATAAACAACTTTATATATCAACAGCGCATGCAAACTAATATTGGTAACCAAAAAAATTAATAATAGTTTTCTCTTCACTTGGAATGAATGATTTTTGCTCGTTCACTTAACGATATAGAAGAGAAAGAACAACAAGAGAAAAAATTCCAGACAAAACAAGTGGAAAGTCACATCAACCGTTGTCAAAACGAGTTGTACAAACTTTTTTCTTCGTTTTAAATAAAAAGAGTAGAGCACCTCGAGGAGACAACTGGCTTTTGTTCGACCCTAGCGCTCCCTTATCGGCAGCGAAATTAATTAACTCCTTCTGGAAACTTTTAATGACGTCATCGGTCTACTTTACACATGATATAGTAATGGTTCGGACTTGAAAATGGGCTCTGTGTTTATATAAGGCGCCAGCTGAGGGGTAAAAAAAGGAGTTAGTAAAGCTTATTTTTCTAGTAAAAGAAGTACACACACTGATTATAGATAGATCCTTGCTGAAAGAAAACGGGGGAAATGGATAGCTATTAATTTTTAAAATGTCGTCTAATGGGTAATTAAATCTTAATTGAAAATTTTAAGATATGCAATTAAATCAATGAGAGATGAATTGAATGTAAGGCAGCGATTTTCAAACTGTGGAGTGCCCCGGGGGGGTTAAGTTAAGGGCGCAAGCATATCAAACATTTGAAAATAATAGACTTTTTTAAAAAAATATTATTTAAAAGTAATTTATTTAAAATATCCTTTACTTAAAAGTAACATACAAAAAATTGAATACTTGTTAATGTGTACGGTATAAAATTGAAATGAGGTTAAAGTGCCTCATCAGTCCATTGTTATTCTGTGTCCGCGATTAAACAAATCCTTTGTGAAGCACTGATGTAATATATATCGTTTTATGTAAATGCTTCTGACAGGAGTAAGTAAACGTACAGCTTTATGAATCAATTCATGAGTTATGTCAATAGTATAATAATTCGTTCTTCAAATATATGCCACTGATAAGGGTTCTAATCCTCCTTTCATGGTGATATTCCGATTATCTATCTGATTAGAATCTTCCCTTCACCCAAGAAGAATGGGAATTGTTACACATGTAAACTACAATCAGGGAGGAATTCTTCAGGCGGCTTGGTGTGCAAGTTATTGATGCGAACGTTATTCGTATCAGTTGATCTGGTCCGTGGCTGGCGTGTCATGAATTCGAGCCTAATGCCACTCAAATCCATCGTGTAGAGGGGTGGATGCAAGTTAAATCTGTCCAGGCTCAATGTCCTCCCAATGGTGGGGTGTGGAAGTTAAGAGAGGGTAATACTAGCTCAGTTGTCGTTCTTGTCACTTGACCGTGGTTCAAAATTGCGTGTTACGTGGCCAAAAAACATCGTGTAGCTGAATAGGATGTGACTTATTGGGAAAATTGATGAGTAGCGTGACTCTTGAGGAATTGAATTTATATTTATTGGGTTTGGTTTATATAACGTCTGCAGGGCTTTAATTACAATATTTATAATTAGATGCAAGTTATTCAAGTTACACAGAGTGTCTTAAAATTACAGAATATTTTATGCATGATGGAGGAGTGCAAAGCACAACGTCTCTTTTCGAGTGTTCCAAGTGAACTGCATATTCACTCTCTTGGGGTGGGGCGGTCCCTTCTTGCAACTCGAATTCCACTCCAAGTTGGGGTTCCGTGTGGTGTAGATGATGTTGTTTTACGTCTATTGTTGATGGCGTGATGTCGGATGAAAGGATCCTGTAATATTTTATGGGTGCTCGTGCGGATATAAATCGCTCAATGTTATCTGCATAGGAAAGCCTATCTAGAAGCGGCTTTGCGGGAAAATGTTATAAGCTTGTTATTAAAATTGACTCAATTGCCACTGAAGTGTGGTTTCCAGCTAAAGTTTCATCCTCGTCATGTGACCGGGCTCAAAATTATGAGGTCCGTCTCCAATAGCCTCTGTATTGCCATATAGAGCGACGGTAATGAACACTCTCTCACTCATTTATAAGTTCATTGCATAGTTAAAGAGCTGCGTCTCTATTATAGTCACTGCTTACATAAATCAAAAGGGGCAAAGGGTTTATGTTGCATTGTACTTCATTTGTAGTTGCACTTTCATCATTATTTATTTCTCGATTACATGTTTAAGTTTTTCGCATTCTTCTTATTGCAGATATCTAAGAACCTAATTATCTTTTATTTCATATATCAAAGGAAAACGTTATTACGCAGAACGTTTACAGAATCACAGCGAAAGAATTTATGCACGAAATGATATTGAATAATAATTAGTTTTAAGGGTTATTCTACATCACGCGTGTAGATGTAGGAGAGATTAGGAAATGGGGGGGGGGGTAAGGAACACGCAATGATTCACGTGTAAGGGCACAATAATAACATGTGATGCTGGAATATAAATTCTGAACTAATACTAAAGGACAACAATGTTTTAAAAACTTATTTTTACAGAAAAAAAACAAACTAACGTTTTCGCTGCGAGAAATCCAGAATAAAAGAATTTGTAAGTAATTTAGCCAAAAAATACGTTAGTATACAGCTGAAAAAGATGGATAGTTCATTACTGTAAATCCCTTAAATGTTTTTCGGTTACGACTTGAATAAAGGATCTAAAATTGTTGATACCTTAGAAATTACTTAAGGTAATCAGGACATCATACTCCTTAAAAAAATAAAATGTTCAGTTTTAGAAATGGAGCATATTTTTCTGAATCTAAAAATGTGTAACAATTATTTGTTCGTTGATAAAATAACCTTAAAACATGAAGAAAGTAATTGATAAAAATGTCAAATAACCACGCCTCCTTTGGCACATCTTAAAAGAGAGTTTCTCTTGTGTTGAATTTGCACAGTGCTGCAAATAAGTTTTAAGACTGTGTCCGTAAAAAGAAATGGAAACTAATTCCCGTTTTGATTTTTTATTCAAAATAGGACCCTCCGACTTCAATGCACTTGTTACAGAAATTTTTTAAGGAATCGAATGCCTGTTGTGAATCCTTTTGTGGAATAGCCTGCAAAGCATGCGTCCAAGCTACTTGTAAGGAAGCAATATCACAAAAATAACACCCTTTTATTTGCATTTTATGTTTTGCGAATAAAGAGTAATTGCAGGGTGCTCTTTCAGGTAAATATGGTGGATGGTTCAACACGCAGACATTATTTTTTGCCAAAAATTGACGAACAACAAGGGAGGTGTGACTCGGTGCATTTCGTGCAATAACACCAACTGCTTTCCGTCTGATATTCTGGACGAATGCGACGAATTCTGGCCATCAAACCCTTTAAATGGGCTATGTAGTATTTACCTGTAATTGCTTGTCTAGTTGGAACAAATTTTCTGTCGATAATACCCCAAGCATCGAAAGGGTTACTTGGGATGAATTTTCCGTGAATTTTTGGCTTGTGGTGAATTTTATGGATTTCCATTCCTCATTTTGTCGCTTTGTGTCAAAATTATATTGGAAAGACCAGGGTTCATCACCTGCAACAATGGACTTCAAGAAGTTTGGATCGTTTTCAGCGGCTGAAATGATGTATCTGCACTTCTCATTGCTTTGTGTTCACGGATAAAGTGTTGCAACAAATTTAGCACACACTTTGTTTTGCCCAAACTTCGTGCAGGCTGGTTCGAATTGTTTCTATCCTTGTGGATGTTTAAAGTGTCTTCTATCATTCTTAATGACAAACAGTGATCGTTTGCCATGGAATTTCGTACTTTCTCAATAAATTCACGTGTTCTACATGACATTGGTCTTCCACTACGCTGATCATCTTCTACCGTATCTCTTCCATCCAAAAAACCGTTTGTGCCACACAAAAACGTTTTATCTACTTAAATAACAGTCATTAAAAACTTGTTTCATAAGTTGGTATGTTTCCAAAGCACTTTTGACAAGTTTTGCGTGAAATTTGATTACAGCTCTTTGTTCAATTTTAAAAATCCCCTCAGGGGGCTCACCTTCTGTAAGTGAGTACGGGTGTCACAATCCCGAGGTGCCCTAGTGATCTTTTCCCAAGTGGTTTACTGTCTTTGGTAAACACGGGCTTCACGAACCCGGGTACCCTAGTGATCCTTCTCTATTTTCGACCCTCTTTCTTGTCATTCAATTCATTCTTTCTTTCTCTTCCCGTCTAGACCACAGATATTAAAACAAATGTTTGGCGCAGTATAGCCGAGAAATCGGCTCTTGCGCCAATAAGCCCCAAAATCAATCAATCAATTTTAAAAATCAACGTTAAAAAAAATTCACTTATGTAACAAACGTTTGTCTTCTCTTAACTACTTAACAACCTTCGCACAACTTGTTGGCAGTGTACCAGCAGACCATGGACATTATGACGCATGCTCATTTGCACTCATATCGTCATAACAGCATGCACCCTGGGACGAGTCTTAAAACTAATTATCGCCCTCTGTGTGCAAACTATTTGTTTGTTTTCACTAGAAAGAAACAATACTGTTTTTCTCTTTTTAATGGTTTTTATTTTTTGAAAAACTATTTTTACATGAGGAAAAATTAAAGTTCAAGGTTTTAAAACTCAGAAGTTTAACGGTTTTTTCAGAGAAATTATACAATAATTTTATCAAAAAACTATTTCAGTGTATTTTTTTTCTTTGTGTTATATATGCATGTAAAATTTTTGTATATTCCAGAAATATTTTTGTAAAAAAAATTCACCTAAAGGAAAATATGTTTGATAAAATGATCCTGTGTTCTGCTATAACAAACCGAAAAAAAACTTTAATTTAAAATTATTTTTGTAATTTTAGAAAATGTTTAAAGTATCATTATATGAGGTATATAAAAATTAACATTAAAATAATAGTCTCACACATTAATACAATATGTGAAAACATTGCTACTTTTAATATTTTCACTTTTTCTCCAAAACATAATTTTTTGTCTTTATGTACACTTTCAAAAAACTATTGCTCTGCATGGTTTCAAATTTTTTATAATACTATACAGGATACCTGTGCATATAGTGAATTTATTTTTTATCTATGAACTTATTATAGTTTTATGTATGAAAAGGGAGGGGGGATAAAAAATTTTAAATTACAAAATGTTTCAATTTTTTTATTGAAGCAATCTTAATAGTTAACCAAAAAATAAGTTAGCTATATTCTGCACATTGTTTATATATGTGCAAAAAATATCTTACATACTTAACAGATACTTTTTTTACAAAAAAAATGGTACTTAAACATAAGCATGAATTATGAGATTTCAATTGCAACTTAAATTAACAACTCCAACTTAAATTAAACAGAAAAAAAAAATTTGAGCTAAAAAAATATTTTTGTGTATTTCTACAGAATGATTAATATATTTTTTTTATCAAAATCACAAAAAAAATCTTATTGAAAATTTTTAAAGATATATGTCGAAGTCAATTAGTCTTAATTTTGGCATTTTACTCTTAGGAGCATATCCTGGTACAAGCAACTCCGGCTGGTTTTAGTTGAAATATTGAATTCCATTTTTTCGCGTGACTCGTATTCCAAAGCAGGTTTATCAAGAGTTGAAATTGATATAATTGCAATTTCCCTAAAAATAAAGATTATTATTTTTAATAATTATAAGTTCATTCAATTGCTTTTACCTCTAGAACCAGTGAGTGTTATGGTATGTATTTCGCCGCATTTTACAGTATGTACTATAAATCTCAGAATGCATTTCACGTTGCGGAGGTGGTTATACTCTTTGATACACAGAAAGCAATTTTCTCAGCATTTGGGGTATTAGAAATGGATATTGTTGAAAACTAACAAATGTGTCGAAATGCATTATCACATACCAGTGCAATGCTTTCTAAAGATATTTTGTTAAAAATGAGTGAAAATAGCTGGTGATTTTTCAATGGTCTCGAGAGGTACACGCTTTAAGTATTCGAAAAACAAAAGCCATTTTTTATTATTTTTTTTTAAAAAGTCATACCAGATTTGAAAATATAAGGGGAAAAAAGTCATTATCAAACATAAAAAGAAGGAAATCTTGTTTTGAGATTTTACTTTTTCTACCAACGAACGAACTGAAGCATTAAGGGAACAAGTAAACAAAAAATGAAGAGGAAAAATAGTGAAAATATCTTTACGAGACTTGCCTTAATCTCATTTAAAAATATGTATCATTCGAGGCAGAACGGTAGCAGGTGTATTAGAGGAATGTTTAAAGGAAAAAATGTTCTTATCTCTCAGTACTCTCGAATGATTAGTTTTGTATTTCTCACTGAAGAACCCTACATTTTAGAAAAATCTCTTTGTAATCTGTATTGAGAGATTTCGCTTTGTTTTCTATATTTTTCGGGAATAAATAAACCTGCTACCAAAAGTACAACTCGCGTTAAAAAAAAAAGTCATTTTGTTCGAATGGTGGCAGGCCTGTAACTATCGAATGGAAATTGTTCTGCAAAAAATTATAACAAAATATTCTTTTAAGGCGTATTGGTCCCCTAAAAATCATCAAAATATAGAAATTTTTTATTAGTTTATTTGATATGCCTGTAAAATTTCAAAGCATTACCTGCATTTTTTTTATCAAGTTATGGAGCAATATTTGATGCGGAACAGCAACTACCATGCCACTTTTCAGATTATCTTCTAAAAAGAGCCTAATAAAAAATTAATTATTTTTCTACCGCCCGTAAATAAGACTGCTATTATATATGCAGTAAAAAATCATTTCAAGAAAGAATTGTGCAATTTATACAAAAATTCTAGTTTGTGAATTGTTTATTGGGAGGGGGGAGGAGAGCAAATTAATTTGGTCAAGATTTAAAAGTTACGTGTGCTTTTTATGATATTATTATGAATGTGAAATTAAAACTTCAAAGCGGATTCTCGCAACACACAAATACTAAATCTCATTTTGATAACTCAGATAATAAAATCTAATTCGCAAGAATAGAAAAACTCTCTCATTTTCATATATTTGTGTTTTTGGTGCTATATATATACACCAGGTGTGTGAAAAATGCAACACTTTTATTATTACAATATTTTAGGATATTTATTCGAACAAATGCACATTTTCAGTTCTTAGATTTTGATATATTTTACCTATAAATTGCTAATTGATTTTGCTGTGTACAATATTTATGTACACAGCATATATATATATAAATATTCGTGTACAATATTTAACAGGAGAAGATTTTTAAAATGGAAATAAAAAATAAAGGGATAAACATTTTGTATATGTTGTGCATTAGCTCTGAGCATGGCCTTGGCTCTGAAGTGTGTATTTATTTTTTATAATTATTAAGATAAAGTTTTATGAAATATTGATCTTTCATTCGTTTTCTTCTATATATTCATTATAGCAGTATACTGTTTAATTGTTCTACATTTGTGCAATTTCTTATGGTAAGAAGTTTTAAATAAGCTAATTAAAAATTCATAAAAGTTTCAGACTATTCGATGAATACTATATCACGCTACTCATGGAATAAAAACTTGAAACTCATTTTTCTCCATGTTGAATTTTTGTACATATACTGTTATTCAAAACCCTAAGGCTTTTTTTTATAATGGAAGTATGGGTTTGAAATTTTTTTTGGATGGTTCTGATATGTATGTTTTGTAAAACTGTGCATGGAATTAGCTCTAACATGTTTAGTACTTTTTCTCTAAAATTTCAAAATCAAAGTAATGTTTTTTGGGGAATTTTTGGAAGTTTAATTACAAAAAAAATTAATAAAAAAGTAAGATCAGCAGCAGAAAAATAACCCAGGCACTGTTTTATGTAGTATATTATAATGTACTTGGAAAAAATTTATAAAAAAAAGAGACATGTTTAAAAAAAGCCTTAGGAATTTTAAAAAAATGTTTTAAAAGTTTAAAAAATTTAAATCTTATAAACATTTTGCAACAAATTTAAAGAATTTTGTATTTAATTATTATTAAATAATAAGCTCTATAAAATACAATTAAAACCAAATATTAAAAATAAAAAAGACTGTGAAGATGGTACCCTACCGCCTTAACTCGTAGATTTGTTTGATAAACGTACGTTAAATAATTCTCGTCAGCATGCAATTGTTCACGAAGTAGGGCTATTATTCCCTTAAATTAGAGATTCTAACAAACAAAGGACATAATAAAATAAGAGTTGCTTATAAAAATGGAAAAGATGAGTATGATTTTAGAATAAGTTATGCAACACGAAAGAGATTCTGAATAAATAAATGTTTCATATTAGGACCAGTTCTCTGAATGTTATTGATTCTTACATTTATTTGTCCTCCCATTGAAGAGGTATGGAAATTTGGATAAAGAGGTTCCAGCTCAGGTGTCGTCCTCATCTTTTGACCATGGTCTATCACCCATAGCCTGATTGTTGCTTCAAGCTAAGACGTGAATTTTTTTAAAAATTAAATTAAAAGTTTTATTTATTTTTCTCCTTTTATAAAACTAATTTAGTTTTTTCAAATGATTCTCCATTTTACTTTGAACCCTCATTCACCCTCTATGTTTTTTACATAAATATGCTAATATTTAAGTGACCATTTTTTTTTCCTTTTAACAATGGTTCTTGAAAGCAATCAAAAAGTTTTTGGATTTTTGATTTATACTATTTACTAATGAGGATTTTTCTCAATAACTGTTGTACTAAATAAGTGGCTCTAACTTAGGAAATGTGACGATTTTAAGCGACTCAATTTCTAGCTTCTCGATTTATTTAGTTGCAATTTGCACAAACCAAATATTTGTTGTTTAAGTTATTTAACTATTTTCCTATTAAGATGATAATGTTGTGGTTTTCGATTATCTGAAAATAGAACTAGCTTTAAAATTAACATAACTTGGGTTAGTTTACGATTTCAAGAACTCCTCGATTTATATAAATTAAATCCTAGTTTCTTACAATCTAGATTAATAATTTGACAAGAAATAATACCTTAGATGAATTTAAAATAATAATGTAATTTTGTGAAAAATATAGCTTATTTTTTAAATAAGTAATTGGCTTGATTGTGGCCAATAACTTTTTTTTACCAATGTTAGTAATTTTAAGGAAATTCAGTCAAAAAATTCTTAAACGTTTCCTCTGTAACGATGACTAATGTATTCGTTTTAACGTATTACTCATCAAAAAGATTCACTACAAATAAACATTCCCCCCTCCCCCCCCAATTTTTAGATTTAGATAATGGTTTCTAATAAATATATTGCTTCTTAATTTAGAACTATACTTTATAATTATACATAAACATTATAAATTATAATTATACGTTATATTTACTGCGAAATTAAGCTATTTTAACCATTCTTTATTTAAAAAATTTTGTGTGTGTATATAATTCTACATACTAGAATAATTTTCTTAAAAATTAATGTAATTTTATCAAGTACTTTTTAGTAGACTCTTCCTTTTATTTCCCCCTCAAGGGGCTCACCTTCTATAGGTGAGTACGGGTGTCACAATCCCGAGGTTCCCTAGTGATCTTTTTCTTTTTCCAAGGGGTTTACTGTCTTTGGTAAACACGGGCTTCACGAACCCGGGGTACCCTAGTGATCGTTCTCTCTTTTCGACCCTCTTTCTTGTCATTCAATTCATTCTTTCTTTCTCTTCCCGTCTAGACCACAGATATTAAAACAAATGTTTGGCGCAGTATAGCCGAAATCGGCTCTTGCGCCAATAAACCCCAAAATCACCTCGCCTCTTCCTTTTATTTAGAGCAGTGTTTCTTAAGGTAGGGGAAGCACCCCCAAAGAGGTCGCAGGGTTTGAAGCAGGGATCGTTAAAAATTTTAGGATTTTTGATGTGCTTTTTGGCATAAAATGACATGTTCATCACTAATAATAATAATAATAATCTTGGATTTAGATTCTTATGAAAGAAAACCATCGTATAGGGCGATTGAGTACTAACATCGCAACTTCATCTATCTATCGTCCTCGATTAACCTCTCCATTGCAGACACCCAGCAAACCAGTCACACTCTCATTAACACACAAAACACATTTCGTCATTAGCAACCATAAAATCAAAGTATCGATGTGTGAAATCTAAAGAATATTGAGGAAGTACTTTGTCCGGCAGTGTCGATTCCCCCCTCCCTCCAAGATTTTATGACACAATATTCATCTCCCCTATGATTGATACTTAAATCTAGCATATGCCGTTTTTGAGTGGCCGCCGCGGTAGCCTGATGGTTAAGGTCACAGACTCAGGGCCTAAGTGTCATGAGTTCGAGCCTTGGGTCAATGAAGACCCGCCGTGTAGGGGAGCTATGCACGTTAAATAAGTCCAGAACTCAAACGTGCTCCCATTGCTGTGGTGTGAAAGTTAGGAGAAGGGGTGCCAGAGATCAGGTGTTGTCCTCTTCACCTTACCATGGTTCAAAATTACAATGTCCGTCACCAAAAGCCCTCACGTAGCTGGATAAGGTGATGTTAATATTCACTCATTCTCATGCCGTTGTTTACAAAAGGTGATGATCTCAGAAGTGAACTCAAATTAACTACACTTAATAATCAGATTATAGTTTATGCATCATTCACCGTGTAATTACGTTATATAACGTTAATTTTTATTTTGTTATTCAATAAAAATGTCTGTATTGTTATATTCGAGGTAAAAACCTATTGCGGGTGTTTGTTTCTGTAAAATGTAATATACTGCCAATAAAATACATACAGACGTACACAAGAGTGTGTCAACTTTGCATAATGCTTGTGGGGTCGCGTAAATCTTTTGTACGAAGAGTGGGATCACCACCTCGAAAACTATAAGATTCCCTTATTTTGAATATTAATTATTTTAGTTAAACGTTGAAATTCTAAATGGTTTAATTTATTATCTATCTGTGGATTTTTTTTTGCAGTTTTCGATTCTTTCGGCATTCCATCTATTTTCTTTCGATTATTGGCCGAGTTAGTCTGACCATGCTCACGATTTCATGACCAGCATGCCAAAGTTCATGCTGTAGGGTCAAGGAAGACTCACCACATAGAGGGACTGGCACGGAGTCATGTTAGCATGGGGGTGGCAGTTTGGAGAAGAGGATGCCGATCAGGTGTCATCCTCCGTCACTTGACTGAGGTTCAAAAGGTCTGTCAATGAGAGCATTCATTTAAAGGTTAATTTTTTTGTTTTTATATTGCAAAATAGATAATTCCAATAAAATTGAGGCACAGCTGCTTTTTTTCTTTGTTTCTTTAAAAAAAATGAGGAATGAATAATTCCGATGCTGAATAATTTTTTTCCCTTTCAACTGAAGGGCAACTTGAGAGGAAAACATATCAACTGAAGACATGAATCGAAACATTTTTTTAATGTTTCTGCCCCTCATTTTTTACATTCGTTTTCGTTCTCTTAACCTTTGACTTTTTTAATTGTTACTGTTATTTCTGCTTTTGCTTCGTGATATACGTATGTATATCATGCAGTTACCATTAAATTTGCATTATGTTGTCTTACTATCTCTTCTGCTGCTAGTAATGAAAACTGTAATTAATTTTTTCAGTAATGACTGGACGTTTGGGGGGGGGGTAAGAATCCCGAGCAATCAGTTTGTAGCTGTAGGCCCTCCACGGATGAGCTCGGTTCCCTCACACTCACTCATTGATAAAAAAAATGCGTGCATTTGATCTTATTTACTGTAATCGAGAGCACTACGAAAGTTTTCTGTCATATTTCCGCGATGAAAAGCTCTATTTTAGTGCTTGAAAAACGAAACTACTGAAATTTCAAAGTTCACCGACTTTTGCCTTCGTGTAGCTTTAGAATGCAAAGTTAACAAACAATTGATTGGAAAAAAAATTATTTTCATAATTCTTTCTAAAATATTAAACACGATTTTTTAAAAAGATTTTAATTCAGTTCTATTTTAGCAATAATATGACTTTATTTATAATCATTTTATTCATGAATTCTTTCTATTACGATTACTTTAAGAAATTATTGACTTCTTTAATTAAATATAACATTGTTTAAGAATCTTGAACATCGTAAATTACGAATTACTCGACTTAAAAATGTAAAACATTAGATTAAGTATTTGTAAATAATTATCTTTACTCTTGAGTCTAAAAACACATTTCTTTTTTCCCTTTGAATTTAATAACATCGTAATTTTTTTTTAAAAAGTCTTATCCTAATAAGTAATTAACTCTTCAACCACAGAATCTTGGTATTAACATCCAGCGACCGAACGATCTGTAATTTATTCTCAGTAACGAAAAGCAAAACCTATATGAATTTTGCAGCTATATGAAAGCTCTGTTTTAATTTTCCTTTTTTAAAACCGTTTCCCTCACTAAAATACTTCTAGCATCCCTTCATGTATCAAACTATTTTCGCCATATCACGCGAACTCCGAAATGACGTGAAAAATAAAGAAAGATATCACGAAAGTTCTCGCGAGTCGAAATTAACAAAATATCTTAGCAGTATATCTAAATTTCTTATTTGTTTATTTATTTAATGATATTCAAGAGAAAACATTTTCTTCCAGACACAATGTCGCAGCAAACGTTGCTGAACTCTTTTTCGATTTAAATAAAAAATGTAGAAAGCCTCGAGGGGAAAACTAAATTTTTTAACGCTCTCTTATCGGCAGTGAAATTAATTGACTCTCCTCCTGACAACTTCCAACGTCTTCTCTGCATGAGACATAATGGCTTTGACTTGGAGAGCGACGTCATGTTTACGTTAGGTAACGATGAATAAAAAGAAATTACAGTTTCGTTTTATAGTGGAAGAAAAAACGATGAACGATTAGCGATTTTTGTTCGCGATAAATAGAGAAAAGTTAACTTTTAAGTTAATAAACCACTGAAGTGAAATTGAGAATAAGTAATTATAAAATGAAAAATAAAGGTGATTTTAGGACTTAATTCGAAACTTTTGATTAGTAAGAATTAAGGGAGAGACACAACACCACTGTACAGTAATTAATTAATAATATACATTATATTTTTTGGCCAATAGTATTTTTCCGTGGTTGTGAGATATTTAAATGTAGGAAAGATCCACGTGATTGACAGGAAGGTTCTTATCGGAGTAATTTGTAATTTTATTCTCGAAAACTCTCATTATTTCGATGTTTTTTTCCCTCTAAAACAGACACAAATCTACAATTCCATCAACATAATACAAAAATTATACAATTTCACATCTGTCAAATTAAACACAGTCATTTTCAAGTATTTGATTTTATTGTTACTTCCATGCATCGTCTTTATAAAATCTGTGAAGAGCTTTCTAAGACGTTGTAAATAGTAAACTTTTCTTGTCCTTTTCTTAAACCTTTCAGGACTTTTTCCAGTTACATATTGTGACCGCGGTAGCCTAGTAGTTATGGTCGTGAACTAGTGGTTAGCGTGTTGGGGTTTTGAGCTCTGGTGTCCCTGAAGACTCACCGTGTAGAGGGGGTTGATGCTCTTTAAACCTGTAGATCTCTCCCGTTAGCATAGCGTGATTACTTGGCCAGCTTAAATGTCGTCCTCGACACTTGGACAAAATTCAAACATCCGAAGTCCATCGCCAGTAACCTTAATGTTGCTTTAGAGTGAGACGTTAATAAAGGATCCAACATTTTCTCTGCCTTTCGAAATAACCCTGTAGATAACAAAAGACACTTTGCTGGCACTTTCATCTTGAGACTTCTATTTGGCAAAGAGTTAAGGCTGTAGCCGAACTTACTATTCAACCAGTAGGAGGCATGTCAACACCTACTTGCTTCAAATGGGGGGCGACTACCCAGTTGAGACTTTTTAAACCCTAACTTTCCAGGAGATACTACATTAAATTATCTAATTCTACCACTCACCCCTTAGAAAATTGCTGAGCCTTCAACCGCCGAAAACTCCGTCGTATCCAGAGTGACCTAGAGAAATTTGTAGCAATTTCGAAACAAACGACATGTTTAAAACATTACGTAACGTCAATTTAATAGAATTTTGTGACTTAATATTTGAGAGAATCAGAAAGGCAACAATTCTATTTCTTCGAGTAGCAATAAATTTTCTATGTCATTCTCGTCAATTCCATTCCAAAAAATACCTGTATAGCAGCTTTTCTGATAAAGTAGTAAATTCTTAGCCAATGGCTAGCAAATTTGTGTCACGTGTTGCCGTTGCGTGGAGGTGAGGAATCGGTTGCCAGCTCAAGTGTCCGGCTCAGCTGAGTATGGAACACAATTTAAAGTTATTGTTGGTCAGCAACAGGTGGAGTTTTTAATAAAACGTTATTACATACCAATTATTTTAATTAATAAAAATAAGTAATTGTTAACGAGAGAAAAATTAAAAACGAAAATGATTTAAAATTTTTTGCATTGTAACTTTGTTATAACTTACAATTCGTATTCACTGAGTTGTATTTGCAGCCATTTAGAAAGTACGCTATTTCCAATACTTCGAAATTATTCTTTTTTCTATTTCGTTTATAAATCCTCGAAAAAAATATTTTGATTAATCGATATTTGATGCACTGGAAAGAATTATCGTTTAGCATAAGAAAAATTCAAAGGAACTACAACAACAAAGCAATAATCTTGAATGATAATTGCTTCTGGGATTGTCCGATTGTTTGCCTCTAAGACCGAAAGAATGAATGAAATTATTTACAGCACGGAATATTTAATGCTATAAAGTTTTAATAATAGAAGCTTACAATTAAAGTACAGATGATAAATTAATCGTATTGAAAATGTGTGCTAAGCGAAAAAAACAATAAATTAAATTATTTCAGAGACGTGAATGCTTAAAACCTTTCTACCCCATTATTAATTTTACATAAAATCGATAACTCTAGTCAATACTAATTGAATGAAATGCACGCATATGTATAGTATAAAAATAAATATAAAGGTAATATTGGAGAGAAATGGAAAAAAGTTTCAGGGAACTAGGAAATAATTTTGGTGGTTCTGCAAGTTTTGTGTGGGTGTTTGACACATGTGAGAGATAAAAAATTATTAATATGAATAAATATAAAAACCCTTCCTTTACAATGATATAAATGTCTATGTTGTTCACACATTTTTGTTGTTTGGAGGGGAAAAAGTAGTAAAAAAAGAATAAATAATACAATTTCCTTGCAAAAGCTTTAAAAGACTTACGATTGGGCACATGGCCACGATTGATTGAATTAGAAGGTCTCAATATTCAGCTACTCTAAGGATTTTGGTAACGTACATTTGAACCATGGTCAAGTGACGAGGATAACACCTGAGCTGACACCCGTAATTTCTACATTTTTAGGATCTTTAGTGGAAGTAGGGCTCGAACTCTTAACACGCCGGCCACGAGTCCGCGTCCATACATGGCTACCGTAGATTACTGGTCAAGGTCGCAGCCGGCGAGTTCGAGCCCTACTACCACTGAAGAGCCCCGAGTTAGAGTAGCTGAATTGGTCGAGGCGCAACGTCCTCTCGTCGCGTGGTGTCACTTGACCGTGGTTCAAAGTTAGCAGATCCGTCACCAATAGCCCTCGTGTTGCTTTGTAGGGCGATGTTCTTCACTCAGTGCTTAAGGTTGTGAACCTTTTTCCGGCATAATTTCTGGTCAGTAGTGCTGATGCTGTTATAAATTAAATGTCAAATGAATAGATGGCGCTGCAAGTCATCTGAGAGAAATACGTTGTTTAGCTTGTAGAGTCAGATTTATGTAATGTCCCGTGTACTTGCCTTCTGTGTCGTCTAAGAAAATAAATCAACATCTCTAAAATAATCCACTAAATCATTGGATTATATAAAAATATAATGAAAAAATAATCGTCTTACTGACAATGGAATTAAGTATTAAGGAATTATAGCAGACGCCTCTAAGACTAATATCTTATGCTCTATGTGAGTGCATATTTTGAAATAAGGGTTCATTATATACAGATTAACCATAAGAAGAATAAAAACAATTGTGTCCCCAGAGCGTTCTAAATCAAAATTGGAATGGAATCGAGCCAAATCGTACTGTCACATAAATGGTGCTCAAAGCTACGGCTAACGACAGGCGTACAACTAGCCCTTGCCACGATGAATTTCGTGGGCCTTGATCTGATGTTACCCTCAATAAGGCAACAACAAAAAAATGTGTTATGACCACACGATAGAAGTGATCCCTAAAATTTATTCTGAGCAAGCGAATCCAACTGTGTTTCGACGTACTACGTCTTTTTTACATTTTCGTATATGGGCGAATTAGTTGTTCCCTTTTTCTTGTCCATTCGTTGGTGGATTTGTTTATTTTATCCATTTTCTCTCAAGAAATCGTATTAGAATCGTCTGAAATTAATAGGGTTTCCACTGAAAAACAACCAATAAAAATTAACACTAAAAAAGGTTATCCCCATGTGTGGTAATCACATTACTATACTATAAAAATATCAAGATTACCATATTGTAATGTTATCGCCCATCTTGGTGAACATAAACAACAACTTGGCGTATAGCCCCCGATCTGAAATTAGCACCCACTTTGGCACCATTTTTTTTGTCTCCATCGGCAAGGGGGTGAGCTAATATAAGATTTTATGAAATACTTAATTATTTGAAGTAACAGTTTTTATTATAGTGTTCTTCGGGAAAAAATAATTTGTGGGAAACATAAAAATATTGAATTCATGCAAAAAGATGTATATTTAAAAGAATATTAATAGAACGTAATTATGCTTGATAACTTCAATAAATCATTTCACTTCGTTTATATTATGAGATCTTGCAATTCGTTTTTTTTAAACGTCTGGCCTCTTTAGGAAAATTATCTAACGTTGCTGTGTGTTATGCTTTATTTATTTTTATATCTAGTTGTTTTTCTGAAATTCATAATTCCATGAGCAATTTCATTGGAAAATGTTTTCATTTAATTATGAAAAATTACAGTTTAAACCATTTCTTTTATCAGAAACTATGGCATTACGTTTCAGCATCCTATTACTTAATTGATGCAAAATATATCGTCCCACATTATCTTCTCACTGAAAAAAAAAATTATCTCAAAGCGCGAAAATGTTCATGAATTTTCTAAAAGCATAGTAATATAATATGCTAAATTTTAATTTTATTTCAAAAAATGTACTTTGATGCATTTAATATTTTAATTTATGACATTTTTAATAAAAGTAATCATTCATTTTTTATTAGATTAATGGAATAATTAATCATTCTTTTAAAACAAAGGGAAATTTTAACGTAAAGAAAAATTCTCCCTGTGAGTGGTATAACATTTTAAAACTGAATAAAATTTTGTATTCAAAATGAATTTTAATATAGAAAAATATTTAAGGAATATTAAAAGAAAAAAAGGTGTTTATACGTCCGTGATATTTCCTTGGTATATCCTTTAAAAATAAAGTTAGTTAATGTCAAAAAATACACTCTTTTGCAAAAAAAAATCAAAGCACAAAGAAGGAATAGTCCGATTGTGACGAAATTTTGTATACAATAAATAATAGTTTTAAAAAACTAAAAAACACGCTTTAATGGTTAATCGAACTAAAAAGTAAAAAAAGGTATTTCTTAATGTAAGAATAAAATAGTTAATGAGAAAATTAATGTCATTGGGGTAAAAGCATGAGGTGATCTATATGAATTGTTATAATTTCTTACTAGTTCTATTTCGAAATGCTGAGTTAGTTTAAAAATGTAGTACAATGCATCCCCGCTTTTACCACAATGACATTAATTTTCTCGTTAATCATTTTATTCTTACATTAAGAAATATTTTTTTTTTACTTTTTAGTTCGATTAACCATTAAAGCGTGTTTTTTAAAACTATTATTTATTTTCCATTTTTAGATCAATCTACAATAAAAGCATGCATTTTTAATTTTTAAAACTATCATTTATTCATTGATGAATTCATCTCAAATGCGTCTTTTTTTAGAATCTGAAAAACCCAATTACATTCTATCATTGCGTAGATACGGCCTAGTTTGCAAAATGTAGGATCAGCCAACTGAAGGAAATCGAGAAGTGCTAAGTTTGAAATATTTCATGCTAAAAAAGGTGTTATGTCAATGATATTTTTCCCTAAAAAAAGCTCAATATTCTCTCCGAAACTTGCATCAATATTAGACACAAAAGTACACTTTTTGAATCGAAGAGTTTGTGAGAAATTATTTAATCCCGTGAAAGAGAGGCCTTTGAATCATTTCTCAGCTCTTTTAATAAAATGAAGTAATGAATGATGCTTTATTCCCCAAATCCGACAAGAGAATTCAGAAAAACAGACTACGTCTGAGTTAAGTGGTGCTTCTCAAACTTTCCATACATGCGACCCAATTTTCATCGCGTCCCCCCTCATACAACAACAATGTATTGAATACAATACTAATGTACACAAAAACTTGAATGAGACTTTAATATTATAAACTAAACATATTACCAATATATATATATTATATTTTGTATATGTCAAGCCCATGGAAGTCACCAGTACTTTCTAAACTTGCTTTTAATGAAGCATTGATAAATCCATTATTAAATACTTTTTGTCAGAATGATACGTTTATAAGTATCTTATATCTGTGTGGATAGGTAATTTATTTTTTATCATGTTATGCTTCCTTTCGGTAAATTAATAATTATTTTAAATCTTTTATTTTCGATATTCTCGTGCTTCCCACTAAGGATTGTCATCCCCCCCCCCGCCAAGGGAGGCGTTCCCCACAGTTTGAGAAAGGCTGGGTTAAACATTTTTTTTTACGAGTTTTTTTGTTGTTGTAATTTCCATTTTTAGAAAAACTAGACAATTGTTTATAATTATGGTAAGAAATTACTGATGCAAACATTTTCACTTTTATAGGGTTGTAATTTAATCTTTTAGTCCCCAAATCTGGAAATAAGATTTGGAATTAGTCGCCAAATCTGGAGATGGTGTATGGAGTTAGTCGCCAAATCAGGAAACCATATAAGAAATTAGTCGCCAAATTTAGAAACCATTATTCCTGATATCCTGATCAGGACAATGAAACAAAGATATGAAATTATTGTATTGTTATCGGTCCTTCACAAGCGTGCAAAATTTCGAATTAATATGATCTTTTAAAGCGGATTAAAATCGAGTTCAAAGATTCCGCTTCAAACTAGTGAAACTTATAAAAGAGTGTTAATAAAAACATATGGATCGAACATGCACATTTTCAAGACCAATGAACTTGAATTGCGGTCGTAGTGAGCATTTTTGCTGAGGCGGAAAATTTGTGTTCCGTTGTGATTCCATATAGAAAAACAGGAATGATGCCATCACGACGTTTTCGAAGACCTTATAGGCAACTGAATGACTTCGGACGTGAAACGTGCGGGAAGCTGGATGGTCACACCAAGCAATAGGTCGTCACCTGCAACATACAGACACAGCTGTGGAAAAGTTCTGGCAGTAATGGCTGTTGTGAGGAAATCGATGAAATGAACACTTTAGAAGGCCAGGATGCACAAATGCGAGGTAAGATCGGATGATTGTTTGACAGGTCCAAACTACTCCAACAGTATCATTTTTTACTATTCAACATGCTACAGCCTCTCCACTATCCCCCCCCCCGTAGTACCTTACACCATTTCACGGTGGCAAGGGGTTGGGGCGGGGTTACGCTCACAGTGGACTTTAAGACGTCTACCTTTGACCCCACAACATCGGCAGAATCGTCTGGAGTGGTGTCGGCATGGTTGCCATCGGACTGGCATCTCATAGAGTTCAACGATAAATTTCGCCTTACTCGTGACGCAGTTAACCATCGTCACTGTGTCTGAAGAAGCCTGACCAGTCTTAATTAGCCTTTGCTTTACAAAGACATCTTTAATAGCTCAACAATATGTTGATACCATCCTACGGCCGGTTATATTATCCTTCAAGGTACGTAATCAGGGCCTCAGTTTGCAACAAGATAAGGCTGGGCCCCATACCGATCGATATCTCTGGACTACCTTCGTGCCGTTAATGCTCTTTCTTGGCCAGAAAGGTCACAAGACCTTCCACCAATCAATTGGGCACCTTAAAATATCCCAGATCTGGAGCAACAACTGGTGAATACTTGGCAGAATGTATCGCAGGATTACATTGGGAACCCCTCTATCACTCTTTACTGAGACGTATGCAAGCATGTATCACCGCTAGGAGCGGTTCCACTAACTACTGATTTGAATATTCAAGCTGTAATCGTGAGCTGTGTATCTGTACTGTGGCCTTGATATTTTTATCTTATAATCTATGTAGGGCTGTACGCATATTTAATTTCATAAAAATAACATTCCTTCATGGTGCTTCGTGTTTTTTTTTTTTTTTTATATTTTATTATTATTATTTTTTTTTTTGCACAAGAGTATTTTTAAAAATATGTTATATATATATATTTCTCATAAGAAAAAAAATACTATTTTGATATGAGAATATTAAACACTTTTGTATTATACCATCGAAAAATTCGTAAGACTTTTCCAAATGTTATGATATGCAACCAATAGTAGAAAACTGTCACTCTGGGGTTAGATTTTTTTATTCGAAAATGGATGGAAATGTACAATCTATAAGATGTATGACTTTCCACGTAGATTACTCCCTTACAAAATATTTGTAAAAAAATAATCTGTATTATCTTACTTTAAATACATATAAATTTTTTTTGGGGGGGGGGCGAGAATAATTTTCTTGGAACATTTTTTTCAGACACATTGTATTGTTAATTGTAAAAATGCAATATAAAATAATATTCTTTACTAATGTTGGAGTCTCGCTCCTATTCAGTACTTATGCATAAAGATTTTATGTTTGTTTTATTTTGGTCAAGATAACTATACTCAGAGTATAAACTACTCAACTCATCCACTTCCACAACTTTCTTTACAAACATATACAGGACACTTTACGTTAAAGACTCGATAATACAACTCATGGAAACTGGCAGAAGGCCGCATGCCTTCGTCTTCTGTCTCTCGGGTGTGGGTGTCAACACCACTACACCCTGCTCTTTCCAAACACCCTCTTTAGTTCGGTTTTAACAGTAGATCTGAATAATTTTCGTAATTATATGGCCTCCAACATACAGTTTTTTGTGTGGTGAAACACGCACACTTTTCGTAAAAAGAAATTGAAATTTTTTTGTAAAAAGAAATCTTGTTGCTAGTTTCAGTTCGGCTTTGTTTGTTGGAACGACATGTAGTGATAATCTGCTTCGCTCGTTTGGAGCTCAGGTTTACAAATTCAGAATTAATATGAATTACTGAAAGAAAGTGTAAATATGTTTAAATAGTAGATCAGTAAAACGATAAAAAGAGAATAATGGGCCAAATCCCTTCTTTCAACAGTGATATATTGTTTATGATCAGTTTAGTTGTAACCACTGAATCACGCCTATTAATATATGATACGCAATATTTTGTAGATAATGATCCTATTCGAATGAAGTTTATAACGCTAACTATTTAGATCATTCTCTACCAATCTTTTAACAAAATCACGCGCGGTAATTAAAAAAATATTTAAAATTTCTTAACTGTGTTAAGTAAATCATATAAAATTTTCTTCGCGACTGGATTGAAGCATTAATAAAGTAAATGATCATTATTAAAGTTTTGAGTCATCGGAAATGAAAATTAATCTTGAATTTCAACTGCTTAAAACATTGGTTAACCTTTAAGAGATCGGAAAAAGAACTTTAGGAGGAGAGTTAACGGTCATTCTATCACATATCCCTCGTTTTATCGTTGATTAACCCTACCATGTGTTATCGGACAGTGAAAACAAGATATCGTGCAGTGCCCCTGCTGATCAGTGAGGATCTTTGAAGTTGGTGATTAAGGTGATTTGATCAAGTGATTGGAATCTACTGGTTTTGACAGACCAGATGTTGTTGATAAACCAATTAAGTGAGAATATCTCCTTGGTAGCTTTCTGAACCAAGCCCAGTACGATACTATTTATTCTGGTAGAAATATCGACCACCTCTCCTGTTTAGACTGCAAACCATTTTTCGTAGAATAAAAGTCATTCAGAATACTAATTATTTAAAATGTGTGTGTGTGTGTGCCTGCTTATTTAACGCTGTAATGCAAATAGTTTTTCCGAGTGTGATTAATTACAATCAACAATCAGAAAAGTTTGTAATCTTAGAATTAAAATATTATGAAATTATCTGTGAATCATTATGGAGTCAATATTTTCAATAAAAATGTAAATGGTTTCAAAAGCATTAATTTACCGAGCAAATTTTAGATAAGCACAGAATCAATGAAACTTATTCAAAAGTATTTTTATGAATACAAAGAAGTATGTTTGTAATTTTCAAGTATCCGACTACCCTAAAATTGTTAATTTTGTCAAAAATTGACAATTTTTTATTATTTTATATTATAGGCCATCTTATTAGCTTTATAAAAATACCAAGTGTATTATTTTCCGTTCACTAGAACAAAAACTACAAGTGTTTTAGTAAAAGCAGATGCCATTACTTTAAGCAAGATGTTCGTCACTTGACCATGGTTCAAAGTTATGAGGTCCGTCGCCAAACCCCTCGTGTAGCTTAACAGTGCGACATTAATATTCACTCACTCACTTAAGCAAGATGTCATACTTTGAAACGCGTTTTACTCGAAATGTGGTTTTTCGAAAATGTTCAAACGGGACCAGCGATTGCAAAAAAGTGTTGAAAATAATTGACTGAAATTTTTTGCGTGTGTTTTGTATAATAGTAAAAGTGTTTTAACCTCCAAATTTTGCAATCACTATTTTATTACAAAATTTACAGTCCCTTATGTGAATATAGTCGCTGTTATTTTAAGAAACTTCATACAGTACTTTAGTTATACAGTTCATAAGTGCTTTAGTTTCTGTAAAAATTAAAATATCTTTTATCCTGAAGGTCATTTCAAAAATGAATGACAGCAACACATCAGGATTGAAAAATTGAAAATTTCTTCATAAACTTTTGGTACAGAATGGGCCGCGTTTATGTTATTTTTTGTAAATTTTTACCAATTTTTTCCCATTTTAGTATTAATTTCTTTTTCTCTTCTTAATTTTCGCATATTTTTCTTAAAATGTGCTAAACAAATCTAAAAACAACAACAAAATAAAATCCCCATATATCAATTTTCCTTAAAAGAAGGTATGGCAAGTAGTCGGATACCTTAAATTTTTTGAAGAGGAAAAACAGTGAGATAACACAAACTATATGGATCTTTTATATTTACTCAATTAGGCATTCTACACTTTTGAATGCTCTTCCGAATATAATTAGTTCCTTTATTTTATTTTTCTTTTCACTTCAGTTCTCTTCTGTGGAAAATAAACCAAACGATTCTCTTTTTTTTTTCAATTCGTATTATAAGCTCATTGAAAACGTCGATTTTCTAAAAGGGGAACGTGTCGTTTGTTCGCTGTGTCAGTAAATTAGTTCCTGTTCGAAAATAACGATACACACAAAGTTCTGGTCGTGAAGTTATTGTATAAGAGTAACATTTTTTCCTTCTTGCTTAACAGAAAAGGTTTTCAATCTTTTTTCGTGAACTGATTCATTTTCGAAATGGAAAAGCGAATCGCTCTTTTTAATTTAATATGCAAAGTGTGTGTTTCCCTCTTATCAGAGTTTCAGACTCAAATAACTTTTTTCGACTAAATTTCGTAGAAAATGCTTGCATTTCGAGTTGAAAGAACAAGAGATAGGATTTTCTGTAAAGTTCACCTTGGCTTTTCAAAAAGATAGAGGAAGAGTTAATTTTTATAACTACAAATAACGACTTTTTTTGTTCTTATTGAACTTAAGCATAATTAAGCGTTTTATCCTTTCTAAGCCAAACTGCAGGATGAGTTCTAAGAGTTATTTGTTTTCTGTAATTAATAATATAGAACGCGGAAGTTCTAATAAATATTTGTTAAGCGAGGCTTCATAAAGCTTATTAAGTAGGCAACTCTTCTTTAGAAAAATCAATCATCTAAAGTCATAACCTCAAGTAAATAGCACCTAAAAGCTCGTTGTCATCACCATTGGACTTTTCAGATAATATGGATGATGTCATGTTTCTATTTAATATATTCCCGAAATCAGCAATTCGATCACCAATGGGACCCCATCAAACTAACATCGCCCAAGATTTTGAACCCTCACTTAATATATTCTTGATTGAAATATACTCATGGAAAAAAATTAGCTCACCAAGAAATAATTTCGGGATCATAACGGAACTTGGCATGAAGCTACATGTCGGGGAAATATGCAAATGATAAGAAATGCAGCATGATAGCGCTTTAAGTATAGTAGGTAGAGGGCGTTTAACATTACTCTCTGTGTATAAAAAAGGTAACCAAAGCTTGTTTGAGTGTGCTGAATCATTTACAAAGGAAGTGCTGAGGTAGACATGACATTACGCCGTTTTCGAAGACAATATGAGCAGCTGTAGCAAAATCATCGGCATGATGGAAGCTGGGTGGTCAGCTAGGCGAGTAACTCCTCAATTAGGCCGCTCTGATTGTGTCGTGAGGAGCAGCTGGGACCAGTAGATACGAGAGATGTCATTTAAACGAAGACCAGTCTCAGGACACTATCGACAGACCAGTCGTCAAGAATACCGTCACATCGTAAGAAATGCACGCGTACAGCCAACTGCTTCATCGGCCACTATCCAGACACATTCACTCGGGGCCCCTGCGTCTTCTCGAGCCATACGAAGGCACCTGGCTGAAAGACATTTGGAATCGTGGCGCCCATTAAGTTTGCTGCCCTTGACTCCCACCCATCGATGCCTCTGTTTGGAGAGGTGCCGCGCACGAGGAAACTGGACTTCAGTGGAATGGAACCAAGTCGTCTTTAGTGACGAAACCAGATTCAATCTCAGCAGTGATGACAATCGTGTTCGTGTGTGGAGACCCCGTGGTGAACGCCTCCAACCTGCCTTTGCTTTACAGTGACACACCGCTCCCACAGCTGGTGTGATGGTATGGGGTGCCATTGCCTACAATACACGGTAACCCCTAGTATTGATTCGTGGCACCATGACAGCCCAGCGGTATCTCCATGACATCCGGCGACCACATTTCTTGCCACTCATGCAACGGCTTCCAGGAGTCATTTTTTTCAACAAGACAATGCTTGGCCTCATACTGCAGGGGTTCCACAAGACTATCTCCACACTGTTACTACCCTTCCATGGCCTGCCCGATCCCCAGATTTGTCTCCAATTGATCATATCTGGGATCATTTGGGACGTCGAGTTTGACCTCCCACGAGTTCGAGTGAACTAGAGGCAAAGTTACAGCAAATCTGGAACGAAATATCTCAAGACATCACACGGAACTTGTATGCCTCAATGCTTGATCGTATCGCATCGTGCATTCGTGCTAAAGGGATTCAACAAGGTATTAAATCCTCCGTTCTTTTGCCTTTTTCTCTGAAAAAATTATCCTTTTTCTTTGATTTTCTAATTTACTTACATCAAAGTAGTCATTACATATGTAAAATTTCGTTTCATTTTGACGACTCCTTCTTGGTGTGCAAATTTTTTGTCTATTAGTGTATATGTTCTAGTGGAGGTTTTTTTTTTATTGAGGGTAATTTAGTATTCTAGTTTAAGATGACGAAAGACGTCTTATAGCATGGGCCAACTGAGTCTGGGCACAGGGCCGCTCCCTCATTGGGGGCTTCGTTTTGTTCTCGACTCTGTCTATCCTGATTCTGATCAGGATAATTTTAATGGTTAAATTTTATTCCTGTACACTTCCTCTGGAAAAACAGGTAATTTCAAACTGCATGTCAACTAACAAAAGTAGTTAAACAATTTATTGATATATGATGACATTTGTTCATGTCTAGGCCAAATACCATAAGCAAACATTCAACTCATTGAGTCGAAATCGGTTGATCCGGTTTGTACCAGGAAATCGTGAGACGTGCACATTTATTTGTTTCAAATAACCGTTTGAACGAAAATTTGACAATGCTTGCTATATTCTGTCTACTTTTAAATATATCAGGAAGGGCTTACTTCTGCATAAGGGTCCATGGCCTTCTCTGGACCCAGATCCTCAAAGACATCCCTGAGGATGACATATATTTCAATTTTTCCTCGAGGTCTTTCAATGATTGCAAAAGAGGAAAATTTTAACGTTAGATGACAGTCTTTGCGGACCCTCTAGAAAGACGCTGCGGACCCACAGGAATCTGTGGATTACAGTTCCTGAACCACTGCCGTAAATGAAAAGAAATAAACAGATTTTTTTTTTAATTTCACTTTTACACAGAGTATAATTGAATAATGTACTACATATTTTTTTTAAATTATGTATATGCACATTATCTGATAAATATGTTTTCTTTGTGCTTCTGGAGACAAATAATCTAGCTCCTTTTCTTCTATATCTTCCTATTTTTGCAAAATAAGCAAAACTTCATCTATTTAAAGAAAAGTATTCATTAGAAAGGCTGATTCTAAAAGTAAAAATAATGCTGATTACTATGTTAATAAATTAATTCTAAAAAATGACATGCTACATGTAAAATCCATTATGGAGTTTTATCGTAAAGAGAAATATTTCTTTTTTCCTTCTACTTTTAAAATCACCTAAAATGTTTTTCATTGTTTCTTTACGACAAAGCGCAGTTTTCCAAATTGATCTACTGATTTTTTTTTCATACAAAATTTTAATCTGGAATCGCACTATTCTTTCACATTATGTGATTATTTTTTTTAATTTTTGAACGTTATGTATTATTTCTGTTTGACACACGAATTATTTATTTATGTTTTTATTTTGTGCTTTTGTAAGTAATGTTTCTATTTCGAAAGGAAAGACATTTCCCAAATGGAATTTTGTACGAAGACTATAGACGAATTTCATTTTGAAATAAACAAAATTTAAAAATCGGAGTTTATTCAATGAATTATCACAAACTTGATACCAGATAATTATATACGAATTGCAACTACGTAGACGATGTTTTACGACTTTTTCATTGAAAAGAATGAGGATTTCAAAGTAAAAAAGCTATTTATCACTGCCTGGAGAAAGCTGTATGGTCATTCACCACCATGCGGAGCAGGCGTAGATCGCCGCGTGCTGACGTCACCTTCCGTCGTCCACTGCCAGTTTTTCAAGTTGTTCGGTGCTCGTCGGTCCACTGCTTCCAAACAATCATCACTGTGGAGCAGTTCCACTGCACACGAGCTCCTATTGCGAGATAGGAAAATCCTCCTTCTCGAAGGCCGATGATCATCCCCCGTTCAAACTCCGTGATTTGGTGGAATTTCTCCTTATTTCGTCGTGGAGGCATACTTATGTCTCACTAAACGTTCGCTACTAACAAATAATCATTAACTATTTTCGACGTCCAGCTACAGCCGTCTATTTATACGCTCTCAGCATCAGTTCAGAGGGTGTTGTGCACGCCACGCATGTGTGGTGGCTCTGAAACTTTACTATTTTACTTAAGATCCTATAATTGATATTTACGGCAAAGTTCATTTAATTCTGATGATTCCTTCATGGTGTTGGATTTTTTACAAACAACAGGGTATAAAAAAAGCAAATTAAATTTAGAATAAGTAATGTGATCTCAACAGACCTAGACTTCGACAGCTTGTGTGAAGCATACATCTCAGTTACTAAATCTAATGCATGGATGGGTGACGCTTGAATCATATATCAATACTAATAATAAGTATTAACAAAATTAAATTAGAATTTTTTTAATATATGCAAATACTTCTTTTCAATTGCTTTTACATGAAGTTCCTGTAACATGTTGATCTACTTTAAATATTACTTTGAGACATATTCTTCGACGTATGTGTATGGAATGGGGTTCCACGAAAACACTTTCCAATTCTACTGGTTCCGTGAGTTGAAAAAGTTTGAAGCCCATTGTCCTAAAGGAGACTAGTTCTAATAGGCATAGTCTCGCCCCCAAATTAATTTCCTTAGTCATGCCCTCTCCTTCTAAAACAGACTTATTTTATTTTCGAGTCAACGAACTTCCATTGATTTTTTATGTTCAATAGAATTTTCATTATTTTCTAAACTACTGGTTGCGTGTTTCCAATCAGAAAAGCCGGTTATGTATTGAAAATTTGTTTTAGAAAAAAGTGTAAAGGTCAAACAAAAATCACTACCAATACTAGTTGTATAACATAGTCAAAATCTTGTAAAGAATTTATATTCCTTCTTCCCTCTAACCCGGCTAGCTGTGTGGGAGGAACTAAATGATCACAACATGATGAACTTCAATTGTTTATTTGTCACAATATTCAACACAGACACAATAATACTCTAAGTAGGATAAATTTGATCAACTGGAGGACTAAAGTGAGACAAGATAGCTTGGGGATAATATATACGCTCATTCAAATATATTCCAACGTTAACTTAAACAAAGCTTGTTTTTATTTTGGAAGTGCGCTAATAATTTAACTCTCTAACTTCTACTTCAAATAGGAGCACAGTACCTCAACTCTTGTAGTTCTTTAACTTTTAGACGTGGCCTTAAACACTTCTCCAATAGTTCACCTCAGCACTTCTTCGAGATTCCAACTTCACGCGTCGTACACTATTTACGTATACGTAGTACTGTTAATGTACTAGCTTCTCATCTATTCACTTCACATCCAAGCTATCCTCAATTCACTAACATTTAAAACTCGTGTGTGAGAGAATCCAGTATATATATATATTAAACTTAATTTAAATAGTCGTGTTTCCCTGTCCTCGGAGAAAGTTGGTTGAAAGAATGCTGGCCCTAAAGGAATCCCGAAGGAGTTGGTGAAAAGACACATATGCATCCGTCACAATCTTTCCAGTATTTGGCCATTTTTAAGTTTTTTAATGAAATGATTATTCTAAAATGATCTCTTTTATCCTCTTACAGAAACAGAATATATATTGTATGGATTTTTATATTGAAAATAACTCAGTTCATATAAAATGATATAATCAAAAAAAGTTATTACACCATAAATGCAACACCCTGAAGGAAGGACGCAAGTAATATGAAATTTACAACATGCAATAGCGGAGGTAAGATATGCAAAATGATTAAAATTTCAGTGCAGACACACACCACTCACGCCTGTGGCGCCACCTCAAAGCGCTATTTGAGGCTTGAAGATTTCGACGATTTCAAGTTCGGCAATTGTGTTTTTCTTGTGGTTTTTCAAAAAAAAAGATCAGTTATGTCTCGTAGAAAACAGCGATCAGCTTTTGATCAATTATCCGAGTTTGACAGAGGAAGGATAGTGGCCTACCGAGATTGTGGATTATCTTTCAGGGAAATCGGTAGTCGTGTTGGACGAAACCAAACAACTGTAATGCGGATATGTGACCGTTGGATGCAGGAGGGAACGACGGACCGACGTGGTCGATCGCATCCACCTCAGTGCACCACTTCACTTGAGGACAGGCAAATTGTGCGCATGGTAGTGACGGATCACTCAGTCACATCACGAACCATAGCACAGAACATTGAGTCTGTAATGCAACATTCAGTGTCTGCGCGTACCATTCGACGCCGTTTACAGCAGAATGGCCTGTCCGCAAGACGTCCATTGCTTGGTCTACCCTTGACGCAGAACCACAGACGTTTCTGCCTCCAATGGTGCGATGAAATAATGATGTGGGTGGCAGAATGGAATGAAGTTGTCTTTACTGACAAGTCACGCATCTGTCTGCAACACCACGATGGTCGGATTCGAGTCTGGAGACACCGTGAAGAGAAGATGCTGAACAGCTGCGTTATGCACCACCACACTGGTCCTGCACCGGATATGGGGGGATATTGGATATCACTCTCGGACTCCTCTAGTACGCATTGCCGGTACTTTAAACAGCCAGTGCTACATGTCCTAGGTGTTGGAGCCAGTTGTCCTTCCTTACCTTCAGGGCTTGGCCACATCCATATTTCAACAGGATAATGCGTGACCACACGTGGCAAGCATTGTCCAAAGGTTCCTCGTCAATCTCCAGATTGAATTGCTTCCCTGGTCGGCTCGCTCTCCGGATTTTTCGCCGACAGAAAACATGTAGCCCATGGTTACTCAACGATTGACCCAGATTACACCCCCAGATGTCACACCAGATCAACTTTGGCAACGTGTGGAAGCTGCTTGGTCTGCTGTACCCCAAGAACACATCCAAAGTCTCTTTGAATCAATGCCGAGGTGTGTGGCAGCGGTGATCTCCAACAATGAAGGCTACTCTGGCTACTAATTCTAGCAGGAACCACACTTCACAGAAGTCTATAAATTTAATCATTTGCTACTTAATCAACATGTTATCTACAAAATAAATTTTGTTGTGCTATCTTTTGTCTTTCTTGGTGTTGCATTTACGGTGGCCAGCAGTGTACTTAGCGATTTAGGTCAAGAACGCACATAAATTAATTTTTAAACTGAAACCCAACATTTTATAAACACTTTTCAGTCGAGGCATTTCTGATGTCCTCTTACTGACCAATATATTTTTTCAGAAGGCTGCTGATCATCGAGATCTTGCATATTTTTATCATTAATATTTGCTTGTTGTGTTTCTCCGTTTCCCTTGACTTTGTTCCTTTCACTGAAGTGGCGTAACGTACTCCAGACTGGAGGGCCTGGGTTCAATGCCTGATGCTACCAAATACCTTCCGAGTACACACGGAGTACGTGCTCATTAAATCATTGGGTCCGAAAGTCTTGTGGGCGGTCGTAGCCAAAACCACGAGTGCAGGGATCTGGAGAATATATTTCCCTCCAGCCTAAATTGTTTAGATGGAGATAGGTAGTTTTGCCATCTATCGTTAAGAAGTCCAACCTTTCTCACAGGCTTTGGCAACTTTTTTTCCTTCCCTTCGGGAAGGACTCGACAACAACAACGTACACCCCCGCAACCTCGCATTGCAGGGGCTCGAGGTTAAGCCTATGTTTATGTTATGGTTTTTCAATCCTTTGTTAGTTCCGGTTTGGGGCCCAAAACCTGACTTTGCAAAGGGGCCCTAATATTCTCAGTTACGCCACGTTTCACTTGTTAATGCTTCTGCGTATCTTGATTAATTTATCTTATTACTTTGTTACATTGCAAAAATGTGAAATTTTGATGCACTTTTTTCTAGATTTGCAGTAATTTTCGTTTTTCCGCTACACTTTTCTTTTACTTATTTTGTTAACTAAGTACTTGATTTTCCTGAAAATAAATTTGAAAGTCTAAGTCATAAAATTAGAATAACACAACCACGGCTGTTCTTTATAAACTAAAAATATTCTAACAAATTTTTACAAAATAATATAGCATATTTCTGAGATAATTTTAAAAAAACTACCTGGTTTATTTAAAACAATAAGAAAATCATTGTCTATACTCGCTTAAAATATTGTATATTGTAGCAAACATTTTTTGAAGTCCAGTTCTTCCAGAGAACCATTGATGACGTCAGAGACGAACGCTAATAGTAACTGCCTGATTGTAAGGGGAGGGGGACAGCGTTTCCCCGAAATCCATTTCCCTTTTCGTTCCGAGAAAAAAAACCTTCAAGAAAGATATATGGAGAGACCGGTTCTGAGAGGTCCCGGGCAGGGTGCGAGAGAAGGAGTTGGTCTGTTTTATTTTGATGTAATTAAATTTGTACATATATCTCTAGCCTGACTGTGTTTTTCGTTCCAATACGTCACATTATACTCCCTAAACACGCTGGTTATCATTCATTGGGGGTTATTGTTATTCATCAGTTTAAAGGGGTTTTTATAAAAATAAACTTTAGAATTATATTTGCTCCAACTTAAATAAATACTGTTTTTCGTTGTCATCCATTATTTGCTGTTGCTACCTACACTTAAGAAAACCGATTTATTACGAAAATCATGACCACTTTACTTTTATCCATAATATGGTTATAGTGTCACTTTTGATCCGAATTTCGATCAAAGCACACATTTTTAGTTTTTTAAAAAATTACTTTGGTATTATATGTAGAGCATTAAATTAAAAAAGCCGTAAGTGGGTATCGAATCCCCCTGAAAAGGGCATTTAAATGGTTCAAAATATATTGTGGTGAGTCTAAAAGCTAGAAAAACTACCAATGTTTCTTTTGTGAAACATTTTGAATGTGCGATATTTATATTTTCTAGGTAATATGCAAAAATATTTCTTGCTGTATGAATATTTTCTGAATTATGGCCTCTTTTTTTAATATTTATCCTATCAGCTGTAATTTTTTTTATATTTGAATTAAAAAAATTAGTAAATTCCTTAGATAAATGCATGCAGTTTATTTTAGTAATACTTTTATGAATATAAGTTTATTACTTTTTTCTCAAACTGATTTAAGGTATTTTTAAAAGTTGCTAAAATTTCATAAATGGGGTTTTCATAAAATTTAGATAATTTATTTTAAATATTGTTGTTTAAGTATTCTTTATTAGTATTAACTCCAAAAATTTATATATAATTGTTTTAGTATGCAATATTTTTTTTTAAAAAAAAGTAATTACTCTGAACGTGTTTGGATGCCTTAATACGACATTAGTAAAACCAGACAAAAACTCTAAGACAGTTTTTCAATTTTAGATTTTTCTTGACATAACGGCAGTAAGATAGACTGAAATAGTTAATTTTATATTTTAAATATGATTTTTTCGATATTTTTAACTCTAATATTTATTAAAATGTTTCGTAGCATGTTTGCAAAGAGTACAAATTATAAAAAAATGCATACGCGCGCTTAGAATTAAAAAAAAATTAATTATACAAATAGTTTAGAAATCAAGTTATCTCTCTCTCTTTTTTTAATATTTGAAAAAGATTGATGACAGAGCATATAAAAAAAACAAAAACATTTGTAAGCACATTCCTTGAGGAAATGTAACCCTTACAAATGGCATTTATTTATTTTTTAGTTTTCATATGTGACATAATTTTGCAACTAAACATTCTCCCGGGTCATAAACTTCCTGCATTTTAAAATGAAAGATCGTTTTCTCAGTACCAAATGATTTCAAACTGCTGCCATTACCAGAAATGTCATTTCGAAATTTAATCTCTCGGTTGCCAGAATCTCTAAAACATTTAAGGACTCTAAAATGAAAACGTGACCAGAAAAGGCGATTTTGTTTATAAATATATTTTAAGATGGTCTATAACTTTATGTCTGTTTTAAGGGATTCTTTATTATAAGTTCTCGAAAACGATATCCTTCGGGGTACAGAAATGACATTTTTTTATCTCTAAGTATATACCGATGAGTTGAAATAATCAACAACTGTCAGATCCACAATTTTTAGCCTACAAATGTTTCTCAGGGATTTAATAAATATAAACTTGTATCCTTGATTTCTTTACTGATATTGTTGAGTAAATTTGGATTTAAGCAATGCTTTTTCTAGTTGTGGTTTCTTCATTCCCACAATCATAGCTTTGTGGGAAGGGAAATTCAAATCCTCATAACATTTGATTCGTGATACGGTAAAATAGTTTTGAACACTGGTTGGATGTCGGATTTCAAGTTTACCACATGAACATAAAAAAATCATTTTACTCTCCATATAAATATTTTTAAATAGTTTCTAGCAGGGAACTGAACCGAAAAAAAATATCAGTTTATTTCGGTTCGAAGTATCTTTAGCCATTTTGTTACTGTAATTAATTTATCAATATTTTCTAATGAAATGCCACACATATAATTATCATCGTTACATATACATTTTGATGCTCACTAGTACTTTTCTCTGTAGAGTTTCGCATGAAACTACTTGTAGAAGGCAGATTTAATTCAGTTAAACGAATCAGATAAGAAAATATCATTCTAAGTTGTATTTTTTGCATTTAGGCATACCATCATCCGCGGATGTTTATACTGATTATTTAGGTAGGCAAACCAGCTGCTCAGTATGAAGTATCCAGCGAAGCGCCGCTCTTAGAAAGAAATGGATTATGATATACGCGTAATAAAACGTGTCTCTATCTAATAGGTCAGAAAAAGGTTAGTGACACAGTCGGTATTAATTAATGGAGAGTAAGTACAATCGTCAAATAGAAATAAATAGTCAAGTAAAGAATAAATTAAAAATCAAATAAGCGGTTCACTATTATTTTGTTCTGCCCCTCAAACTCAGTTGCGTCCGTAGCGGCCACCTTTTTCGCCTAATGCGCAACAATATCAATGTTCGTCGTTTCCTGTTCACCGCTTGCATGGTACATGCTGGTTAATTGTATCAATTCACATTGTGCACCAATTTTAAAAAAAAGGAAATCCTCTTAATTTTGAGAGGATTACATGTTTTGTTTACAATTAAAAATATACATAAAATAAAATCATTCATTCGAAATTGAACCGAAAACCGTTATTTTTGGCGCAACAAAGACAAAAAACTACGATTTGAAGTCCTGGTTTTGAGGCTGTAGTTTGCCGAATAGCAGCGGAAGTCGAGTGATCAAGGTTACGAATTCGTGGTAAGTTTTGTCATGAGTTCAAGTCCTGATACTGCCCATTGTGTACAAGGTCCGATACACCACAGATCTGTCGGAGCTAAAAGTCATATTGGCATGGTGTTGAGGTTCAAAGAGTGTGGCGTTTCCGCAGACGCCATTCTGATCACTTCACTCGATTCAGAGTTAGGGAGACTCATCTCGATTGCCTCCATTTAGATTCAAAGGGAGTCTCTTAAACAATCAATCGTCTCTTAAGCATGTTTCAAAATAATAATATCCATCGCTAATGTCCTTGCAGAAATGTACTTTCCTTACGTAAGATTGGGAATTGCGACCCCTGGATGTTCTAATAAGTGAGCATACTTTTTTCGGGGGGCGAGAGGGGGGGGGGTAAGGGTACTGTTTTTTTGCAAACCCGAATAACACACTACTTGGAAGGTCCTTCATTTTCTATATTATTATTTGCTACTGAACTCGTCTTACTTAATCAGAAAAAGGCGTTATACAACACCGAAGTTACCTGAAAATGAAATTTTGTGATTGTAAGAAAACGGAGGACGCTAAAAAAAATGTTAATACTGTCTTCTCTTGAACTAAGCGAACATCTTCAGAAAAAAAATGTGTCTCAATTTTAATAAAAATTTGCAATATTGCAACTCATACACCTCTCTATAATAGAGTTTAAATTTTCAAAACTTTTCATAGGTAATTAATCTACACGATACATTGGGTGGGTTAATAGTCAAGAATTTGGCGCGGGTTGGAAGAATGTGGTACTTCTCTCAATAAAACCAACTGGTCCTCCTGTTTCTTTCTTGTACGCCTGTGACTCAAACCAAATAAAGTAATAACAGATAATTTTGGAAATATTCTACGCTATCACTTTGATATTCATCTGAAATAAAAATGAGCGAATAGGGATCATAAAAAATTCCCCGTGGTACTAATCAATATTGAACAGCACAGCCCACTAACCAACAGAAAACGAAAAAAGACTTTCTAATAAGAAAACCAAATCAATATTCTTTTTTTCCTGGATTTCAACCATTTAATCCTCCTATGCAATTTAATTGAATAGTCTGTTTATTAAAACATAAGAATGCTCCCAGGTCTCTCAACAGGGGAGTGATAAGAGTGTTTTGGGTATCGCAAAAATAATAGGGAAAGACTTGTATTGTCTTTCGTGGAACGAGGAAACTAAACGCTTAACCCGTTCACTGCAACAAAAGAATATGCTCGTCATGGAGAAGTTACAGGATTTTGTAGCATAACAAGTATACTCGTCATGCGTAAAAAGTAGTAACCCTTGGCTATTTAAAATGTAATTTTTGAGGAAATTAAAGCCTATTTTCAAATTTCAAGATGTTTTGAATAAATAAGTAAATATGTATTAAGTAAATAAATATAAAAAATTTAAGATCAACTCATGCGTCTCCGAATGCACCGGCTGAAACCACGGATAAGTTTGAATAACGAATCTATTTATGTACAATGGTAAAATGTTTCTTAGATTTTGACCGGAGCAAAGGTTCCAGAAGGAAAGTTGATTTATAATAGATATATATATATGGTCAGCCATGGGACAAATACATGATGTCTACCTGGTGCTGAGCCCATTGATAGCTGCTTGCCCGAAGTTATTAGGCTATCAAGCTTACCTAGCCATCTATAAAATAAACCAATCTTTTGAACATCTCTTTTAATAGTTACACATACTCTGTGATTTACGAGTATTCTCGTCATCGCTCTATTTCTGTGACACACATTGTTGCGCGCTCTGAAAAGGGGGCACCACAGTCAACTGATTAAGGACAGTAGAAACGGAGCGTGGTGGGATGAATTTTGTTTCCTACTACATCATGTGGAATGGCAGGATGAGAACATGTTGCAAAACAACAAGAATTTTTCAATTCGAGCAAAATGAAAATCTTTGTTATTGAAGATGGAATTATAGCGTGGAGATTGTTTTCCTGGAGTACAAGGGATCCATGTATAGCTGTAGATACAACTCTGAATAGCATAGCTTATCTTAACATCGCTGTTGTTTTGAAATCACTGTTTTTGGGTATAGAATTCCCTTATGAAGACAGTCATTTTCAGCAGGGCAATGCATCTTGCCTCCTTACTCGATAGATTTTAAATTTGTTCAGAGTTTATCCTGCTTCCATGGCCAACTCAATACCCTATCCTCAATCTTATTGAGCGTTTGTGGGGAAAATCTGAAAGATTACTTCAAAGCTATAGAACACAACCATCCTATCTGACTCAATTTAAAGCTATCACACAAAAAAAGACTATTGCTCACATAGTACACTTGGCCACTACTAAATCTATGGAAACTGTGCGTTTTAATCAATCATGGCGTTTAAAAGTAAAAAACCACAGCCAACTAATCTACAGCTAAGGATACATCATATGTCGAAAACGTTGGATGTAGACGAAAAAGTTTATTGGAGTCTTAACACGCATAAACCACTTGTCATGCTCTCAGCAGTTGATGGACTTTGCGTGTTGCGTTTAACCTTTAGGAGATAGCTTGTTTTGAGAAGAATTTGTTCTTCAGAACGAAAATTTTTCTTGTCGATAATTGACACTACTACATACAGAGTGTTTCATAAAGAAGTATATAGTTTCGATGCGCTACAAATCAAGAACAAATTAAGCTATTAAATGATATTTGTAACAGAATTGTATGAGATTATTTAAAGTTTTGTTAGAGACAGTCACAGATACTATACGTGTGAATTCTTAGTCACCCGACACATAATGAACCATTAATCCATTAAGATATCTGAATCAAGGCTATCGATAGCGGTTGTGTGACGCTGTTTTAGTTCCACAAGATAAACAGGAAAGGGGGGTTGCGAATATCTCGTCTTTTACGTGCCACCACTATAAGAAATCAGTGTGTTAACTCATGACTTCTGGGTAGCCATTGCGTTAGTGCCATGCTGTAGTCCGTGAATCGTTCAATCCATCGGTAAGGAAAATGTTCAGCTATGTTATTTCGTACGTTGGTTGACCAGTGTGATGGTGCACCATCCAATTGGAGAATGAAGTTGTCAAAGTTGGTTTTGAAAGTGTGGCATCATTCAAAGAGTTAAAATATCCAAAAAGTGACTCCCTTGAAATTTTGCTGAATTCAAGAACACAAGAAGCTTTTTCCACTGCTTAGTCTATTGGCACGCATGCTAGAGTTTTCAGCCCCGGGATCCCGGTGTTTCTTTAAATATCAAAATCCGGGGAATTAGTTTTTGTCTGAATTATGTTTTGAAATTTTTTTCTAATAAAAATTTTGTAAGAATTTAACTGTCAGAAAATTTACATAGAGAGCTTCCACTTCCGAAGGAGGACATTGTGCAACATTCATAGCTGCTCCCAAGTAGTAAAAAAATGTTACTGATTTGTCTCATGTTTATGTAATAAATTTTGATTTTTCTTTTCTTAATTTTCAATCATGAATCATTTTTCTCAATTATCATGTTAAGTCATTATAAAAGATGCGTTTTTAAATTTCTCTCTCTTTTTTTATATACATCAAGGAATAACTTAAGTAATATTATTTTGATATTATTAGTATATTCTCATAAGTTGGTATTTCTGTTCTAAGTATCGAAAAGACATTTCTTCAAAACTCTTTCTGAATATTTAACATTTGTAAATTAATTCAGTTATAGGTCAGTAATTTCAATGTTTTCTTTTTTAATCTATAAAGAGAGAAATTTAATAATATTATTTTGTTACCTATAAAAATATATTATCGAATTAGATTGCATATATTAATATTGAAATATTATTAAAAATATTTCGAAAAGACATTTCTTGAAGAAACTGAAAGAAAGAATTTTACTGAACTGTGAAATATACAATGTATTTATTTATTATTATTTTTAATAATGAAGTCTGCTTTTTGAGTCTATTTATTAGAGTTTCATTTTAGTGTTTATTATGACTAATATCTAGTATTATAAGCTTTAATGAGATTTAAAAAAAAAAAAAGGAAAATATTTTTTTATTGAGAATATAAAAAGAAACATTTTTTGAGTAAAGTTTATAAAAGTACATTTTATCTTTTGCATGTGCAATCTTTCATTTTATCAATCATTTTATCTTTTGCAGGTATATGTGAGGTCGGGGGGAAAAACTCAAGTTCAGTCTTCATAATTTTAATTTGAAAAAACCTACTTCCTTAGAATGTCTTACCATGCAGTTATTAATTCTAAATACATCAAACATAAAAAATACAGTGTTTAATGAAACTAATATAGGAACTCTTTGCTATGTTTAAAATTTACGATAAAATTTTGGGAAATCTCAAACATATCGATTTTTAATTCAAATGGGTCAATTTTTTAAGGAATTCAAATTTTACTATTTTTATTGAACTTATTATGTACCATTTTTTATTTGTATTTTGAGATGAATTAGGTTTTATTTTGATTTGTTTCAATAAATATTAATATGAAAGCAATTTTTTAATTGTTTTCAATTTCATTAAGTAATTTCAAACATGCTAATGTGTAAGAATTTTCATAAATAGTCCATTCCTATAACCCCGAGATTTGGATAATGTAATCATGAAATCCTGGAATTGAAAATGTAGCGCGGGATTGCAAACCGTGCCATTGCCTACGTCACTTCCGTCAGGGGAGAGACACAAATTTTAATGAGTCTACTGAGGGGTCGCGTGTCATTAGAATATAGGAAGTTTCAATGTTATGAAATATAAATCATATATTTCGTTGTACGTGTAAAATAAATGTTTGGTCTAATTTAGTTAACTAAATGAATAATTAAAAATGGACCATAGTGTACCTATAGAGGAAACCAGTTTTGAGCGTAGAGTGAATATTTATTAATGTCGGACCTAAAGCAGCACGAGGCTTTTGGCAATGGACCGCGTAATTTTGAACCACATTCAAGTGACGAGGATGACCCCTGAGTTGAAACCCTTCTCTCCAATCTATCACACCACGCTAACGGGTGAACGTTGAGCCACGACAGGTTTAACGTGTACCATCGTTTCTACACGCGGGTCTTCAAGGGGCAATAATTCTCGAAATCATGACGCGCTGTTTTGAGCATATATGACGACTTCAAATAATAGCACAAATTGTCTTAAAATCAAAGATGTATATATTGAGCTAAGAAAAATTCAATGTTAATTATATAGTTACTAATACTAATTTAAAAGAAATATATCATTTTAGAGGAAATTTATATTTCAAATTTCGTAAAATAAATAATCGTAAGTACTACTTCAGTTTTTGAAACATGTTTTATGACAGGAATATATTTAAAATAAGAAAAATCACTTTTTTCCTTCCTCTAAGCATATTTTAGGGGGGATTTCTCCGAATTTCTTTGATAAGGTTACATATAATCTAAAAGCAAACACGATGATCCAACCAGATAAGAAAAAATATATATATTTAAAGGGAATGTAATATTCCAGATCCGTGCATCGATTTCGTTGTTCCAACGAAAAACAAGACTGAAAAAAAGATGTTTTCGGAATAGAAATTGTCCCACTATCCTTTTAAGCAAAGAAAAAAAATTTTCAATTTTACAGAATTGAATTCATAAAAATATCTTCTCGTATAGATGTTTTTTCTTCTAATGTTCGAAGATAACTCTTAAACTTTTGCGATATGGCTAAATGCTAAAAGTTAAACTTGCCAAATTTTAGGAGAGTTCAAAGGACATCCAGCGTTGATGCTTCGTGTAGATGAATCGAAATGCACAGAAGATACGCATTTATATTCTTATTAGAGTCGACTCAGTGGCTTACTAGGAGCTGGTGTGATTACGGTTGAAGTCGATAGATATTCTAGATGCGAAAATCGTAGGCACATAATGCAATCTGATTACATGGTATATAATCATATGGCAAATCAAGGCACTATTTAGCATCCGGTGAGAGCTTGAAACAAAATTCAAGCGTCAAAACTTGATTGCTAGAGCCGCCAATAGATGGTGCCACCATGAAGGAGCTCACACATTTGGGGATTTGTCGTGTTGCTTATATACAGCCCATTCGAAAGAATATTCTTGTTAGCCATTCCTCACTAGCATCGCTGGGTATTTCAGGATGTTGTATGAATATATTGTTCTTAGTATAGTACCCATAATATTAAGATTTGAATTATATTGAAGAACATTCTTGTATAATCATCGTCTTTTAACTTAAAATCGGAACGAATTATATTTCTAAGATGGAAATATATTTATCTTTACACACACTCCTGTAACCCCTTGGGAATCGATTTCCTCAAAACCCTTCCTAATAGATTACTCAATAAAAGAAGCATGCTTGCTAAGTTTCTAGCCTGTCGGTCTAATAGTTCAAAAGTAGAAATTTTGTCTTTAACCTTTGTCACCATCCTTGGGAATCGACTTCAAAAAAAAAACTCGCTCTTCGCAGATCTCTACTGAATAAGGGAAATATGTTTGCCGAATTTCTTCTTTATGGGACTAAAAATTTTTAAATGGGAATTTCTGTCTGTAACCCTTTTTGAAAATCGACTTCAAATAAATCCGTTCTTAGAAGATTTCCGCGCAATAAAAAGAGCATGGCTGTCCAATTTCACGTCTGCTGATCTAATAGACCGTAGATTTCTTAGTAAGTGCATAAGTGAGTCACCACCTTTTCTTCTATATACACTGGTGTCCAAAAGTTCAGCATAAATCGTAAAATGCGAAAAACATGGAGTAAATATTCGTAAAATTATTCCAAATTTCTTGCGGATATTAATTAGGTGGAGAAGAAACATTGGGTTTATGCAAAACGTTTCAGTCGACTACGTGCTGCGAGAAACACCGGCACATGTTGGAACGCGGAGAAACCGATTCACGCAGCATAGGCAGTTCAGACAAGTTGCGTGCAACTCCTATGCGAAGGAACGTTGTTAACCATCAAAAGGTGAATGATTGCACAAAGACGCCGATTGGACATGTTTACGTAAGGAAGAATCGTTGGAATGCTGGAATCCTCACGATCACAAACCGAAGTGTCTTGAATTCTGAATGTGGACCAGTCTGTGATCTCAAGACTGTGGCAGAGGTTTCAAAGAAGGGGAGATGTTACCCGACAACCAGTATCAGGTCGACCAAGAGTCACAACCCCTCGCCAAGACGGATATCTGGTAATAAGTGCGCGACGTCAGAGGGGCAGTACTGCCAGAGCACTGGGTTCGGTGCTCACAGTCGCCACAGGAATACGAATTTCGAGACAAACTGTTTACATGAGACTCAATCATGCTGGCCTGTATGCAAGAAAACCAGCAGTTTGCATTCCACTCACGTCTGCGCATAAACGCGCTCGTTTGAAATGGAGGTGGAAACATCAACATTGGAGTGTGGGAGAGTGGGCCAATGTGATGTTCAGTGACGAGTCATGGTTTAGTCTGAGTAGTGATTCTCGGCGGGTAACGATATGAACGTGGAACAAGTTTTGAACCAAGAAACATAATGGAAAGACATCATTTTCCATCAAGGGTAGTAATGGTATGGGTAGGCATCATGATGGACGGCTGCACAGACCTCCATTTCTTCAACATGGGGTCTGTGACTGCTCAAAGATACAGAGACGAAGTTCTTCGGCCTTATGTTCGCTTGTTTCGAGGTGCTGTCGGTCCTGACTTCATATTAATGGATGATAATGCACCATGTCACCTATCGGTGCTGATTGATGACTTCCTTGAAACGGAAAACATTCAGCACATGTCGTAGCCTGCAAACTCCCTGATTTAAATCCTATCGAGCATGTATGGGATATGCTCGGGAGACAAATTGCAGCCCTTTCGCACCCACCAAGCTCCGTTACAGAACTGAAGAGAGCTCTCCAAGAAGCTTGGAACCGTTTGAGCCCACAACTCAATCATCATCTCATAGCAAGTATGGTAAATCGCTGTGCCAGCATGCCTGGCTGTCAGAGGTGACCACACGCCTTATTAAACTGCAGCATTTGTATTTTATTTAATGTTTTCTTTCATTTTTTCTTTAAAGTGTGAATCCTAGCTATGCTCAGTTTTCTTTCAAACTGCTATTTTGGATAATAAAATTAATTATCATTCTTTTGATTTGCTTCCTTATTTTATAACCATTTTACACTCGCATATCACGTTTCCCGCCATTCTAATTTACAGTTCCTTCTTTATTCACATAATTATCAATTATGCTCAACTTTTGGACACGAGTGTAGATGTATCATCATCTTCAGAATAGAAACGACACTTAAGTAAGTTTTTCTTTGGTTGACAAACAGCCCTAAGTCCCATAAAGCAAGATCAATAGAATAGGGTATCGTGGCTGATAGCCACCCCTTATACTACCATCTTCCTGTCTATCTGCAAATATTATTGGATGTGTATGCAGACTTAAATGATCAAAAGACATAATTGCAAATCAATAGATTTATCGACTCTAATTAACACAAAAGGGTAGAAACACACAATTCAAATTTAAGAGAAGCGAAATAGAGTGGAGTACGAAAAGGGGAATTACTACTAGCGAAATAACAGAATCACAACTGAATCTAGGAAAGCTTAAACACGTACAGTTACAGCTATGCCACGTACGAATATTCGCATTATCTTAAATTAAATTACTGACCTTATCTTTTACATCGGCTGCTACTTCGTGATGATTTCTGCCTTTTTACTGGCTGGGGAATGGTTGAAGTATCCACACTCTGTAACACTGATTTTTACAAGCTTCAATCAACTTCTCCTCGCTTAGCTTCACACGTAACCGCTATCAACGAATGTCAACAACTGCGTGCTGACCTCTCGATCTTTACTTTACTTCACTTCACTCTTCTATCTCTTCACTTTACTTAACCTTTTTTAACTCGCGAAACCCGAACTCATATAATATATCTTATTTGCATAAATCACGCTTGGCTCTCGGTGAAGATTGGTTGAAATAAATTATTTTTCAGAAAAATAGAGAAGGTTTGTCGAAGACCGTATAGATCCGTCACAAGGGTAGATGTGTTATAATGTGTTTTCTAGAAAATAAACTCTTCTAAATGAGAAGGTTATGGCAAAATACGAGTGAATACTCCAACATACATTTATTGAAAAATTTGTCAAAGGTAATAAGTGGTATACAGTTAATTGTAGTTAGCTTTGTACCCCCAAATTCATGCTGTTTACTTGTCATTTTACATCCAAAAAATTTCACACATTCCTTTTTTTTCATTCAATTTTTTTCACTCAATTATCTTCGTTATTGGTCGTGTGGTAGTCTTCTGATTTCGGTCTCTAACTTTTGGATGGCGTGTCAGGAGCTCCAGCCCAAGTGCCGCTGAAGACCTACAGGGGCCATTCATTACAATAGATTAGCATCTATTTAATAATAAATAAAATTTTCTTAACAAAACATTTTTTTTTCCAATTTCCTTAAAATTTGCTCCAAATTTGAGAAATATTTCAATGCAAGATGGCTAGAAAAGCAGTAATGTCTTTACTTACGCTGGTGGATGTAACTGATAATGCTGTGAACATCTGATAGAGAACTTATCATGATATTGGTTCGATCACGTTGTTTATTTAATTTGATTAATTAACTACAAAAGTACAAATTTCTTGATGCCACCCATCTGGTATAGGGGTTAGAGACGCTGACTGCTGTGCCATAGGGCCTGGATGTTTGGAAATGTATAGTGCCTGTGCGGCAAGGGGGGCACTTAATAGTCTGCGAACCGCAAGTCCTCTCGTGAGGTTAGTGGAATGGGAAGGAAGGTGAGAGCCATCCTTGGGGGGTTCTTCTTTAAAATTAGGATGGAACGGAGCTAAATCGCGTCCTGTTATCTGTATGGTGCTCAAAGCTAAAGCTAACGACAGGCGTACACTCTTACCCTTTGCCAAGATGAATTTCAAGGGACTCGATCTGACACAGTCGAGATCAGGCGGCATCCGAAACAGAATTTTTTCACGACATTAATTTATCATTATAAAATAAGCCGAATTTTCTAGTTTTATTTCCCAATGGATTATTAAATTAGAGTGACATGCATGCATTTCGGTTCTGTGGATAAGAATTTTTGTTTTAATTTCATTGTTTTTCTGAACCCTACAAGACATTCGTGCTATCCACAATTCTCTCTTAATTGGATGATTAATGGTGACTATGTTCGGAACCGTTATTTTCAAAAGGTATATAAATAAATAATTTGTTCCAAATTTAATGTCATTTCAACTAGAATATACATTTAATTTTTTTTAAAGAATTTACCACTAAAAAAAATTTGAATACAATTTTTTGTTAAAAAATGAAGAAAAAGTGGCCTTTTTTTCAAAACATTATCTTATTATGAAATAAGGATATTTTATACTATACATAGATAATACTCCTATACAGAACCTGAACTAGACTTTTAGAAAAATTTGCTCTATTTTCAGAGTTATTAAGAATTGAAATAAAGTTTTTTTTATGCTAAAAATACTGTATTGATGTATTAATATTCAAATAAATCCACTTCTAAAATATCTATTTTAACAATCCTACTTCAGCTTGTGTGCATAATTCTTAACTATATATAGGTAAAATAATATAATTATAGAAGTATTTCTCATTAAAAAAAAAATGCTTTGAAAAAATATATTTTTTTCCTCATTTTTTTTCTTTGCTCAAAAATTTTTAAATAATTTTTTTGTACACCAATATTCCTAATATAGTTTTATTTGTATATTTTTATTAAAGTTTCCTAAATATAAATATATATTCATTTATGCGCATTTTTTCAAAATTATGATCACGAACGTATCAGTCAACTTAACTGAAACCTGCGGCTCTCAAAAAGTTCTATAAGGTCAACTATAACGCCTCAAAATAAGCTTACCGAATATTTACCTTTAAAATCAATAAAGAGCATTTGCAGACCACAAATTGAATTTTAAAATGCTGATTATTTTAATAACTGTGCTAAACTTTACAAAATGTTAGTACAAAAATTGTTGTACTTCCAAGTGACATGACCACCAACCACTCATAAAAAAAAAATCACATATAAGGGGAAAAAAACTTAAATCGTGTCTGGAAAAATACCTACGTCTTCTGGTCACATTTTCATTTTAAAGAGTTTTCTTAAATGCTTCGAGGCAGTTGGCAGCCGAAAGATTAAATTTCGAAATTACGTTTCTCGTAATGGCGGAGGTCTGAAATCGTATGGTCTCAAGAAAACGACCCTTCGTTTAAGAGTCCGCGATGTACATTGCCATGGGGAAACATTTAGTGGGAAAATTGTCACCATGTAAGGAAAGAGAAAAATAAATCCCAGTGGTAAGGGGGTAAGGGTTACTTAAAATACTAACATTGTTTTTGGTTTCTGTGTTTGCCAGTCGTTTTTAAGTATTACGTAAGGAAAAGAAAAGAATTTTGCTTAAAATGAGTGTTAAAATATTTGTTTAATGTCAAAGTCACCTTTTCTTTTCCTCGGAATTTAAACATACAAGCCTTTGCTAATATAATCATGAAAAGAGAAGAAATCCGTACACACCTTATAATCCTTACGAATAGTGCATAAAACTGTTTTTTTATCTACGTGAAGAAAAACTTGATCTCACTGAGTTATACGCTGTTAAGTACCGTAAAATCCGATGTATAACTCGCACCTATACACAGTCAAACTCCATTTTTTAATTTTCAGATAGATTCGCCACTCAACCCTTTTTTTATGAAGATGCCTGGAGCAATATTAAGGCTTTGCGATGGTTGTGATAATTCTGAACCGGGGCCAATTGACATTGAGGATACTTGAGTTGACACTCCACTCTCTAAACGTCCACAGTATGGCAACTTTAGTGTTTTGAGTCTCGATTGTCTTAGCTGCATTGGCCCCTCTATACTACAGATCTTCTGTGGCACACGATCATTTTACGGGATTATACATTTAAAAAAATAAAAATTATAAGCCATAAGATAATTGAGTTAATATTTTCTCACCAAACTTTCCATGCATTGGCATTTGCGGCCTTGTTGTATTGAATAGGCAGTAGGTGTCATGGCTCCATTGAATGTTTCGTAGGACATCAGGACTCTGATCTACACTTGAATCTGAAAATTACCGCTTGGTCAGGGTAAAATTGCCATCATGGTTGTGAAATCGGGGACACGCAATTGCGGTCGGACCTTGGATTCAGGTCCTGGTGCCACTAAAAGATTTCTGTGTAAATTGGCCGATCCACGCTAAGTTTTTGTCTCAAGTGGCCGTCGTAGCCTAATGGTTAAGGTAACGGACTCGTGGACGGCATATCATGAATTCGAGCCATGAGTAGTACCACTGAAAACTCCCCATGTAAAAGGGGCTGATGCACGTTAAGTTTGTCGGAGCTCAAACGTCCTCCAGTTGGTGTGGAAGTTAGGATAAGTGGTAGCCAGGGTCCAGGTGTCGTTCTCGTCACTTGAGGTTCATGGTTCAAAATGACGAGGTTCGTTGATAAAAGCCGTCGAGTTGAGGAATAGTGCGACGTTGATATTCACTCACTCACTGCCTTGTCTCGGAGTCCTCGCACTAACATTGTGTGGAAGTTTGAAGGAAGGGTGCCAGCTTCGATTAGTGTGACGTGACTGAGGATCGAAATTACGAGGTTCATCGCCAATATTTGTTACTTCAGAATACGACTTTAAGAAAGAATTATTCATACAAATTACCACGAGATTATTATGATCCTAGTTGGTTATTTGCGTTACAGTTATAAATTTTTCCAAAAAAAAAGTGTTTTAACAATGATCAAATGATTTTTTTCCGTCAACATTTAACAAAAAATTTAACATTTTTCTTTTAATTGAAAGAAAATCGTTTAAGAAATGAAAAAATGCAAACAATAAGAAAAAAAGAGGTGGGAAATAAATTGAAACTGAATTTTAGTTCTTAAAAATAAATATAAATTGTGATTTTATTCAATCATGAAACATAAAATGCGTACTTAAAACAGTTTATTGAAAATTAAAATAAAATCTCTCTATTAATTATTCAATATTTTGCTTTCAATTTTTCATTTTATTTTATAGTTGAAAAGTTTTAAAAAGCATTAAACCAATTTATTGTTACATTTTTATATATTTCTAAAATTGTAATGAATACTTTTTAAAAAATTAATATTATTTAAGTAATAAACAATTTATTGGATGTGTAGTTTTTAAATTTTGATGCAGATTTAATACATGGTATATTGTTCTTTATAAAAATGAAAATTTTAAATTTGGAGGGTTTTTCATTTGCTTGCATATTTTTGCAATCTTCAATATTCTTAGAATTATAAAATTAAATTATACAAAAATATTTATACATTTATTTATGTTTTTTTAATGTTTTCAGAGCTGTATATGGAATTATTTCGGAAATGTATATTTATTTTTTATAGTTTTTCTGTTAAGTTTTATGAAATATTTATCCTTCGTTTGTTTTATACATCCAATATACATTTATAATATTCTGAAAATGTTTCAATTTTTATCATGGTAATCAGCTTAAGGTATTCGACTACCCTAAAATTGTGAATTTTGTCAAAAAATTGACAAATTTTGTTACGATTTTATTTTATAGGCCAGCTTTTACCTTTATGAAAATATCAAGTTTATTTTCCTTTCAATAGAACAAACACTACGTTTTAGTAAAAGCAGATGTCATTACTTTAAAACGCGGCTTACTCGAAATGTGTTTTGTTGAAAATACTCAAACGGGGTCAGCGATTGCCCAAAAAGCTTTGAAAATAATTCACTAAAATTTTTTGTTTATGTTCTGTATAATAGAGGAAGTGTTTTGATCCTCAGATTTATCAATCACTGTTTTATTACAAAATTTACAGCCCCTTATGTGAATGTAATCTCTAATTTTGAAAGCAATTTCATATAATAACAAAAATAAAGTGCTCTAGTTTTTGTAAAAATTAAAATATCTCTTATCCTAAAGGTCATTTCAAAAATGAATAGCATAGCAACACATCAGGATTGAAAAATTGGATATCTATTCATAAACTTTTGGTACAAAATAGGCCACGTTTTTTTTGTAAATTGTTTCCGAATTTGTAAAAATAATTACTTTTTCTATTTTTAATTTTAGCGTATTTTTCTTTAAAAATGTACTAAACAAATCTAAAAAAAACAAAAAAAAAGTCCTTATATCTTCATTTTTAAAAAAAAAAAAATTTCACACAAGTAGTCGGGATACCATAAAATAAGGGAATTAATATTTTTGAAGTGTTGTCTTGTCTTGTGTAAGTCTTGAAGGAGGGGGGTGTCGCAGGAGAAACCACGAGTGCAAGGGCCTGGAGAATATTTCCCTCCCACCAGTTCTATGCCTAAATTGTGGAGGTGGTGCCACCATCTATTGTTAAGAAGTCCAACCTGTCTCTAAGGCTCTGGCAACTTTCATTGCTTCCATTTGGGAAGGACACAACAACATTTTTGAAAGTTTTAAGGTAATTTATTATTTTTTACATGATGCAATTGTCGTAGCCTCTCGCTACCCCTAAGATTATCAACTCCCCTTCGGGTATTACCTGAATCCGAACGTGTTGAATGGATAATGAATTCAGTAGTCATTTTAACAAATCAATCTTATTTATTGATTTTTCTTAATTAAAGAGATTGCACAAATACTATTCAATTTTAAGAACAATAAAACACAGTGGAGGATGAGGAGGGTTCAATAATCGTGAACGATGGAATCCGATCTGAATCTACGAAAGGATCGACGCGTACAATTACAGCTACACACTTATACTTAATTGAAATCTATAATTAACCTGATTTCTTATGCTGTGGCAGGTTCTTCTAGTTGGTTCTTTAGGATCTTGATTGGGTCAACTTAAGGTCAGGATTCTTCCTTTACGAGGTGACTTATTTCTCAGCTATTCCCGAAGTTCTTCTAGGAGCTAATTTTTATCCACGACGGTGCGTTGGATTCTATTCACAACATCTACGTTTACACTTGAAAACACTTTCTCATTTCATTTCATTCTCTATTCTAACTTGCTAAACCTGAACTTATATAAAATATCTCATTTGCATAAATCATGCTTTGGCTCCCGGTGGAGATTGGTTGAAATAAATAAAACATTAAATAATATACGAGAGGGTTAGTGAAACGCGTAAGAACCCGTCACACAATTAAAGGAAAGAAAACTTTTTAATTGATGTTTATCCGTTTTGAAGTTTTATTCATTTACTATTTTTCAAAGTTCCAAATCGTTTTTAATAGTTAAAGTAGGGATGTCAATTTTTTTTTTATAAATTCTCTGAAATGTATGTTTTTTATGTGTTTGAAATTAAATCTAAAAAGTGAAATAATTTTTTTTAAATTTCGAAAACAAAATTGGCACATTTTCTAAGGGTTTTGTTTGTTTTTAGGTTGTTTTTTTAAAAAAATAGTAAATTCAGTAATAGCTGCAGAAGAAAACTCATTCATAGTGTTTTATTTGTTATATTATGTGGTACTTGGAAACAAATTTGTAAGCAAATATTCATGTTTAAAAGGACATAAAAATGTTAAAGACATACAAATGCTTAATACTTTTTATAAACTAACATTTTTACAAATATTTTATAGTAAGTTCTAAATTGTATTGTATTATATAAAATAATATCCTGCAATTATAAGAGGCGAATAAAATATTATTCCAAATATTAAAAGAAAGCAAAACACATAAAAATGATACCATGTTTCGCCCAAAAATTCAGTATATCGATATTTTTATTAAATACTTCTAAATATGCCTATAAAACTTCACAGCTGCCAAAGTACTTTTTTAAATTTAATAATGGAAGAATTGTCAATGCATGATAAAAGACTAAACAAAACTGACACCCCCGTTTTTCAGATCATCTTTTAGAAAAGAGTGCGATGAATTATTTTTACTGCGGGTCAACTGATATTTGAAGAGGTACAGTCGGAGTCTCAAAAACTCTTCACTCTCTAACTCGGTAGTCCGAATAACTCTGCCGCAGGTCGAATAACCTCATGGGAACAATTAATGAAAAAATTTCGGAAAAAGAACATGTTAACGTTGAGGACAAATTCCTAAAATATCACACATTGAGGGACCAAAGGCTGTTTGTCCTGGTTGGCTGGTTGTCCACACCAATCTCCAGTATTTTGCGCCACAAGGTGCGTCGGTAATGGACTTGGTGTTCCTTGATCTCTTTCGTGATTAAGCAAAAAAAAAACGCAGAGTACAGTACGGAAAACAACAGGACTATACGCATTTCTGTAAAAAAGAAGTAAAAACGTTTTTGCAAAGCCGGCTACTTTTCCTTTAGGCAACTTTATGCCTTCTAAAAGTATTTTTCTGAAGTTTGTCTGAGCAAGTAAATTACTGTCTTTGCATTCATTCATTTTCGTGCAGTAAAGGCACGAAAATGGTAAAATGGTAAAATAAGGCACGAAAAGGCTTCATAAGGTACGTACTTTTATTTTGTTTAAGGGTATTTGGACAGCTTATTTTCTGTTGTGTTATCTTGCAAACAATACATACAAGTGCAGTACACTATTTTCTGAGGAAAACTTTTTTTAAATTCCTTTCTCGGCCAACCTTCGGTCCGCATTAGGCACAGTTACTGAAAATAGATCACGAATCGTCTGCGAGAAAGAATCTAGTTCATGAACCCGTAAGTTTTTCCTGATATTTCTGGAATTAATAATCAGATTGGATTGAGATTTAGAACATTGCTAATTAATATACAGTCCTCTCTTTAACTGAATTTGTAAAATATTTGGCTCAATAATGAAAAAATAAATGTCTTCAAAGTTGTAATATTTTCAGTGTTAAAAATTTGTACCTCGGACTTTGTTAAATGTTAATTAATTCTTGTAAATTATAATTTTAATTCCATTTGAATTATTGAAAGTGTTGCACATATTTTTTGCAATTTTGCCAGAAAAGTCTCCAGTATGATTTTTTTTTACTTTTGAGAGTAATGTAAAAAAGGTTCTTCTCCACTTTTGAAGAAACTACAATTCTTACAAAATAACTCATCTTGGGGTGAAAAAATAAATATCGGAAACATGTTATAAAATCTTTCAGGCGTGTTTGTTAAGATGATGGGAAGAAGAAAAAAACTCAAACCTACATATATAACATCTAAAGCAAACCTCTAGAGGGGAAATAAAATAAGTTCTTAAACACGGTTTCAGTTAACACCTACGTTTCGGTGATCAGCTTCGGAAGTTCCACCGGAAATTGGCACTCACAGGTGTAAGAGGCTCTAGAACCTAAGTCTACCCTTACCTTTGTGAAAAGATCCCTTTCCTTTCTAGGATATAAAACATTTTTTTCCTCTGAAGTATTTTTATAAAAACCCGTGTAGCTTTCCATACGAAGGAACGAAGTTTGTTTGAGATTTTATGGAATAGCATTTCTTCTAAGAGTTGTTTTTCAAAGAGGATTCGTGTTTTGGCAACGGAGCAAAAGATCAATTGAATTTCTTGTGGAATAAGTAGTAGGGCAGGGAAAATGGATCTTGTTTTTTCGCATTAAGTTTCACAGTTTGGGTCTGTTATGATGCTCCCCTCCCCCAGCATACATTTCATAGGAACGAAAGTTAAAGCGTGTTGCAAATTGTTTTTAGTGTTATTGGTTGTGTTCTATAAACTTTTGCTTAAAATTGAACTTCAGAAATTATTATAGATGTGCGGTAGGTTGGACGCCATAAAACATTTTTTTCTGAAATCGAAACATCACACCGTTCAATGCTTTATTTAAGCCTAACTATTGCTAGTGGAATGTAGGAGGGGGGAGTTCATATGAACTCATGGTACTAAGTACGGGGCTCCAACAGGAGCAGAATTTCTTAAATAAACTTTTGAACTTTATTTTGCATTTGATGATTTATCAAAATTTCTACATAATTGTTTGTTCGGCTTTTTATGATCAGATTTTAGTTAGAAAAGTATGTAATTAAATATAAAAAGCAGAAAGCCAAACATATAAATCATGAGCATTTTACAAATATGGTACCTAAATATTTTTAAGGCTTTAATCCTCTTTTTAAATAAAATGTAATTCAGTTATTGGCGGGTTTTGTTGTTGTTTTCTTTTTGTACTCCCTGTATATTTTGAGTTTTCATCTTGACCGTAGACACAAGGCGAGGAAAATTATGAATGTTAAATCTTTTGATTTGAGTAATACTTTTATTTTTGAGCAAAAAATACTCATTTATATATATTTGGTGAAAATTTAAGTGTAGTGGAGCTACAGTCGATTTTGTTCGTCTACCTATGAATATACGTTTAATGTACCATGTGTTCTGTCCTTATGATGTCGAAATAAAGGTTGTTCTTCTATGATTGACTTTTCCGACCCATTCTGACAAATAAGAGCTTTGTATTTGTCTATTAGAATAATTGAGGAAGAGCATTTTGGTTCCAAAACCCAGGAACTAGACCTTCAGATTAGATTGCGGTTGAAATCGAAACTTAATTAAGAACACGAAATGGATACCAAAGCCTTTAAATGAATTCGAGCACCTGTCAGAAATTACAAACACAAAAAAGGTTAATCGGAAAAGTGAAAAAACGTATCTATTCATTTAATTGAAGAACTTTATGCTTAAATGGTAAAGAAAAACTTTAATATATTTAGATAAATAGACGAAATAAGCTAATTCTAAGTAGACGAACAAAAGCTACTACAGCGCCGCTATACTTAAAGTTGCAACTATTTTAAAAGTTATTTCGTATACTATACATAAATATAATCCAACAATTATTTTGTGGCTCGACCAAATATGGTATAATTCGAGCATAGATTTCCTTCGTATTTGTTTGTTAAATTCATTATTTTATGTTGTCTTGTTAGATTATTTTATTTCATATTTTACAGTACATACGATAGCTAAATGATTGAAACTACAAAATATTTTAATTCATAAATTTATCAAAAATCTCTTTCTTTTTTTACACACATATCTTTTAAGGTACACGACTACCCTAAAATTGTGAATTTTGCCAAAAATTGACAAACTATTTTTTAAGATTTTGTTTTATAGGCGATTTTATTAGCTTTATAAAAATACCAAGTTTATCATTTTCCGTTCCGTAGAACAAAAACTATAAGTGTTTTAGTAAAAGCAGATGCCATTACTTTCAGCGAGGTATCATACTTTAAAACAAGTTTTACTCGAAATGGGATTTTTTGAAAATAATCAAACGGGGTCAGCGATTGCTAAAAAAGTTTTAAAAATAATTAACTGAATTTTTTTGTATAAGTTCTGTATAATAGTAGAAGTGTTTTAACCTTCAGATATATCAATCACTGTCTTATTACAAAATTTACAGTCCCTTATGTGAATGTAATCACTGTCTTTTTAACAATTTCATATAGTAACTGAGATAAAGTGCTCTAGTTTTTCTAAAAATTAAAATATCTCTTATCCTGAAGGTCATTTTGACAATGAATAACATAGCAACACATCAGAATTGAAAAATTGAAAATTTGCTCATAAACCTTTGATACAGAATGGATTGCGTTTATGTTATTTTTTGTCAATTTTTACCCATTTTTTTCCCATTTTAATTATACTAATTTATTTTTTTTCTTCTTAATTTTGTCATATTTTTCTTAAAATGCACTTAAAGAATTCAAAAACAACAACAAAAATCGACATATTTCCTTTTTTTTTAAAAAAAAAAGTTGTTGCAACCAATCGGTACCTTAAACATACATATTAAATACTTAAATTATGAATTTCAATAGCATTTAATATGAATAGTATTCATATTTATTTCTATGCCTGTATTGACATAGTATTAAAATTCACAGAAAATTAAAGTTAAAAATTATATTTAGTAAGTTTTTATAACTTAATGACATACATAAAGATTATAAAAACTCCCATACATTTAGTACAATTTCTATTTCATTTATAGATTTCAAAAATGATATGTAAAATTATACAAACCCCCAAATTAGTCTAATGAATGGAAACACACAAATTAATAGAAGTTGGTCCGGTTATAAAATAGTTTTTGCAATAAATACAAAATTCATCTGTATTTTTGACAATTAATTATCCTTCCATGGATTCCTATCTGAATGAGAAAATTCCATCTTTCCATTGTTCAGCCTTTGAGACTAATACATACAAAATGAAACAAAAACTACAACTCGCGAGCGAATGATATAAATTAGTTATACATATTTTAATAAAAGGATTTTTTTTTAAAAAAAGGCAAATATCCCAATGTATTTAAATAAATAGAAAGCGTATTTAGTTCAGGTGGGGTAAAATCTCTGTGTATCTCACTTAGACATTTCTTTTATACTTATTTATTAACGTGTTCTAATTTAGTTTAATTTTAATTCAAGTGAAACCATTATCAAACCATTTTTCTTCCGATTTCCCTTTTGCAGCGAATAATTTAAACGATATTTATTCGAACCACCATTCCATACTCGATTCAGAAGTTGAAATGGGTTGTTAGTAGCAATTTCATTAAGTAAACATGTACCAAAAATAGAAATTACACACAAATTCCATTGTATGCTTTTCTTCAAGTAAACACAATTTACCCTTCGCTTCAACTCCCCCAAAAGGGCTTTATCTTTTAGTGAAAAGATGCAGTTATCGAAATTGAAATATCGATCATTTTCATAAACATTAATACATGATACGCGTGTAGTTTTTTTCACCATTTTTTATGTCACTCATTAATTTCTTTTCTCATTTTTTCATCTCATTTTTCAATTAAATTTATTCTTTTTTTTCTCAAAGTATTTCGATGTGGTAGTGGATTACCATCAGGTTAATTTCGCGGTCAGACTTTGGATAAATCATTTTATTTCCTGAATTGATAAACAGATAACTTGCAACACAGAGTTTGGATGGGGAAAAAAGAGTCAATTAGGGAAAAGTCTTTTCCACTCCAGAGAAAAAGGAACGTGAATAAGCATTGCCCCGAATTATAAGTTTTTGGATTGAAATACTCTTTTGATGGTTTCTAAAGTAACTGTTAAAAAATAACCTAAGCTTTTATACTCACTATTGAAAAATGTTTATATCAACCAATAGATAATTATTTTTTAATTTAAAAATGACAAAAATAACTGTAAACAAAATAGACAAAATTATAAAACTTTATTAATAATTAAATAGAACTACAAAAATGTGAATTGTAATGTACCAACTTTTTTAGTTCCAGGCACGTTGAAACGACCAAATCCGAGCACAATGCGTATTTTTTAAAAATTCCATTGAGCAGAGTTACCTTTTGGCTTCAAAAAACATACTTTGTTCTATTTCTACGCTACCTAGACGCCAAGTTAGAATCAATTTTATAAAATTAGAAAACCAGTAAGTGGGCCTTCTTCAAAATCTATCATGGACAATCTCATAATTCAAAATGTTATTAATGTAATTCTTTTAAATCTTTGGAACCTGATGTTTATAAACATTTTCTAGAGGATGTACTAAAATTTTCTTATTGCATGAGTATTTCTTGAGTTCTGGGCGTGTTATTTAAATAATGGTCTTGTAACGAATATCCCATTTCTTATATAATACTTACTCGATCAGCTCTAAAATTTTTAAATTTAATTAAAACATTAAAATTTTAGTAAATTCTCTAGATAAGTGCATCTAATTTGTTTTGGTAATATTTTTACTGATATAAGATTATTATTTTTCCTTTAATTGATTTGAAGTTTATCAAAAATATTGCTAAAGTTTTACTTATAATTGTTATTTTCGTAAAATTTAGATAATTTGTTTAAAAAGTATTATTAAAGTTAAATATTAGTATTTATTGGTACTGATTCCTAAGAAAGCATTTATAATGTTTTAGTATGCTATTTTTTAAAAAAGTACCCGAAACGTGTTCGGATACCTAATACCAAATTATAAAGCTACAAATTAGAAAATTTCATCCTTGTTACTTGAAACATTTAGCTCAGAAATTTCATATTTCCGCTTAATCTCGCGGTGGTTGAAAAAGGAAATCATTGTGTTAATAATAAGTGATCTGACATGAGAACTCAAGAGCATTTCGTAGATTAATCGTTTGCGTAGAATATCTAAATTATAAAAGTTTTCAAAGAATATATCTAGAATAGTCAAATGTGAAAGAAATTAAACTATAATTTATCTGTATATGCATTCCAATTTAATTTTTCATAAATATGTAGTTTTATTATTTAAAAAAAGTCTTGGAAGTTAAAGAACTAAAATTGAATTGGCGTCATAGTCAAATGATGAATGTAACCACTTGTTTCCAGCCAATCAGTTAATGTGCTTCACTGTTGCCAACATTTGCTTTTTGTCGAAACGTAAATATGTATTTGTCAACAATAATAAGGCTCATAGATAATCAAAATAAACTTAATTTAAAAGTACACATATTACGCATAAGTATATTTTTAATTTTAACTTACTGAATCTCAATAGTCGAACATTTGTACGCAATTTTAAAATTTACATTTTATCTCAATTTTACATGTAGAACAACAAGTGCGTGTCTGTCAGTTTTGAATTCAGTGGATGACACGCTATAGCATTCATCATGTGCTTTCTATACAGGATGTTGACGAATTCAACCGATAAATTCGGATGATAGCAAGCAGCAGGGGGCTTACAAATCACGTTTAGTCGGTGAAAATCACGATAATAGTAGCCGTATGAAGGACGCTGAAAGAGACGAGGGGATGGTTTATGGTATCCCAACCGAATGCCTCAATGGTGCAAAATACCCTTTTTTCCAACAGCACATCCGCTCGGATTTGCTTACAGGGAGTACCGGCCACTGCGCACGAGAACGTGTGTTTCATGCACTCTGGGTACAAAAATTTTTGATTGAGGTACGTAACCACCTCTAAGCTATATATCCTGAGAGGTGGAATGAACTTGGTGGACCTGTTGCCTGGCGTCCACACATTCATGGACCTAAATTACTTGGATTTCTTCTTCTGAGGCCCCTGAATCGCTTGTGAATGAGACGCAGTTGGCTACGGTGAGGAATCTTACCTCGCTTCAGCTGACATCGACATCACGACATTTGTTTTGAATGCCTCCGACAATACTTCCTCCATCGGTGTCAGCTGTGCCTACGGGGCTGCCACTTCGAACAATTCTAGCGATAATCATTGGTCGTTACATTTCTGACGTCAAGCTCTAATGAATTTTTTGAATTATAAGAATGCTTTACGTCTAATAAACGTATTTCTTAACTGTTACAGCCCCTTTTCATTCGACTCGACACCACACCCTTCATAACTGTTTTTGCGAATTACTCCAACTAAACGTGGTTTGCGACCCCAGGTTCTATGGTGATTTGTTGTCCTCATGCTACTTACTGTCACTCCTCCGAATTTTTCGGTCGAATTAGGCAACACCCTGTATATATATCCTTAATCCTCCGGCGCATGCAAATAAAGGGGAAATTTGGAACCTAGAAACTTTTAACCTGTTATTCGTAGTAATAAAAATTTGCCGAGGTATTACTTCGGCTGTCTTCGGCCTTAATTACCAATATCTGCCTTGATTTTACTTTAGTTTAGATTATCCTAATGATTTAGTATTATATGGCAGTTTAGTGTTTCTAAAATAAGAGTGCTAAAACATAACTATAGACGAGGGGTCGGCAACCTTTTAGCTGCGGCGTGCCAAATCCATCTACCAATAGGATTCGGCGTGCCACACAGTAGGACATTTTTGAAACAACTCGATTCCCAGGATAATGCATTCAGAGTTAGTGAACAGATATCAATGATATAGATTTACTGTTTATTACATATTGCTTCATTTAAAGATATTTCTGAACCATAAAAATAAATTTAACTGTTCCTTCATCAAAAATTTAAAAAACTAAACTTGTGCATGCATTATGTATTTTTATACATATTTTTTAAATAAGAAGAGACAACATAAACTATATAAGCATCTCTCTTCATTATGGTTAAATTAATAAAATTAAAAATTTTAATGCGGGCCTAGTACTTTCACCGCTCTACCTTCATATCTCAAAATCAGGGGTAAAATCTGTGACTTACAATTTGACACGATTCTGAGCATTCAGTTCGAAAACAATTTCTTTGAGGACTTTTTTCAAATAAAAAAAAGATTTTTTGCTAAGATATGTAGAACAAAAAGCGGAAAGCAGAGTACATGTAATTTTGTCTCTTCAAGCAATTAAATCTCTCCATCACTGGCATTCAAAATTTTACGAAATGGCTGAAAATTTATGTTCAGAATTATCTTTCAGATATTTTTGTAATTCCGTAAATGTCGATAATTCTGAAGATGTTTGTCAAATAAGGTCATTACAAATTTATTAACTTCCATCCACTCAAAAATTGACTAATTTCTAGAGTACTGCAGAGTGCCACTGAAAATTGTACAGCGTGCCACAGGTTGCCGACCCTGCTACAGACGATCACAATATTAATTCATATGTAATTTCCTCAAAGATATTTACTTAACAAAAATGTGAATCCTAGACAAGTTATCCTTGTAATTAACGTAGACATATATTTTATACGTAGACATTTTAGACATATTTTTAACTTTTCTTCGCTTTTTTCTCGGGCATTCATTCAGGGTATTCTTGGAAGAAGCCAGCACCTTTAAAATATTTATAATTATACTGATTTTTATATGAAAATCCAATACTTCGTATCCTATGTACAGCACGTTTATCCTTCAAAAATTTACCACATATTCGAAACCTGCATACAAGCTGAATTAAAAGAAGAAAAAAAACATTTTCAAATAAGTCGCCATTATGAAGAAAATGTCGCCAAGCGGGTAAATCAACTGGAATATTTTCTAATCAAATTGTTTTAAAGTAAAACGCCAGACACCAACGATGACAGTATTATTTCTGGTAATTGTATACCTAATCCTATTTAGGCTTGCATATTTTCCCCCCGTTTAATTGTTATTAGAAACATTGTATGCGCTAGTCATATCTTCTGTGCCTATTTTTTTTTGTTTTTGAAATTGAACTTTAATTGAAATTTTGTACGCGGCGCTTGATCTTCGAACTACGTTCAATGCCCTATCTGCATAGTTCAGGCATCCCACTGAGTGAATATGAATTTTGCAATTTATTCGGGAACTTGTATTCTGATACTGGCTTTGAAGAATTTTTTTCTGTGACTTTTTTTCCTTTTATAGAATAAAACATTAAAATTTTTTAAGAAATTCGAAGTTTTCTATTCGAAATATTCAAAAAACTAAGAGATTAAAATCGCTTGCATTTGTTTAAAAGAAAAAAAATAATTTTCTTAACCTATATTTTTTTAACTTTATAAACTCTCAGCTTATACATAAAAATATTTGATATGTATAATATTGAAAATTGTATAAAGTCAGCAAAAAGCATTTGAAGGTTTTTTTTAAAAAAAGATGATTCTCTCTCTCTCTCTCAAAAAAAAGAGAGTTTGTTATTATACTTCAAGGGAGTTAGCTTTATATTTCTATAGTTTTTCAGCTAAAGTGGAAATTCTCAAAAGTTGATGTTCAAATATTAGCGCAATAATTTTTTTAATGTCCATAGGACTAGCAGACAAGCCAATAATTGAAAGAAAATATTTAAAGCATTCTCTTACTTCTCGAGCGTATTTTAAAATGTACTCAAAAGCGCTGAGTAAAATCCATTATCGGTTCAAGATAGAAGAAAAAATGTTTAGAGTTAAATTCTAAACTTAAAGCTTTTTTCTCTAATCCGTTTTCAGAAAGAAGTTCTATTAAAAAGCCTTTTTAAAGTTTTAAAAGTTCATGGGATAAGTACTTCGTAAGCTACAACCAAACACGTATGATGAAACAAAAACTATTGTTGTAAGAAATAATAGTTACCATGTGAAAAAAAATTGCTCCAGTTGAGTATTTCTGCCTTAAATTTCAGAATTAATAACCTTCAGACAAATGACATTTTTATATTGTAAATATATTTTTATAATACAGTCGCACTTCTATTTAACGAAGTTACTAAATGCCGAAAAAGGTTCGCCAAGTGGAAAATTCGTTTGTCTTTCAATATACTTTATAAATCACAAAAAAACAAATTTTAAATTCATAAGGAGTGATTGTTAAAAAAGTAATTATTCACACAATTTTTGTGTAAATTATTTTCTATTTATTTTATATATCTCATCCAATAAAAAAAATCTGCAAGAGAAAGAAGAAAAAACATTGTCCACAGTATTTTCAATTTGTTAAAAATAATTTGTTAAATTTAATCAATTTTAAAGACATTATCTAATTTTAAGCCTACAAGCAGTTTTGTACGTGCATTATTTTATGGCCAATAACTTCAAGCATACATCACTTCATGCGTCTTTAAATTTAATTACTGATAAAGTCCCAATTTGGTTTGAGTTTTTTTGGATGATATGTATAAATTTACGATAATGGTATTGCTCTCGGTAAGTCAGGCACCTGTGGGTGCGTTAAAATCAGTTCAAGGTCAGTGATCACCACAAAATGTGTTAAAAGAAAAAATAATTTGAAATGTCCAGAAATATATTTAAAAATAAGGGGGGGGGGAATCGAATGACACAAGCAAAAATTTCTTCAAATAGAAAATGCACTTCGCTATTTGAAGGTTATTTTACGAAGAAAATAGTAAAAAATATATATGCTTTGCTTCAGAAAAAAATTCTCCAAATATAGGTCCAAAACTGAAAGTCCGACTACAAATATTTGTATTGTAATAGGGTGGAATTTCAGAGCCTCATTTTTCCCAGATTTTTTGAGTCTCCCACCAGTTTATTTGTTGTACAAAAATCACCAGGCAGATAAGTTTTAAGTGCAATTCAAATCTTGGAAATAAAGTAATGTCATTGCTTCAAAAGCCATTAAAGACAATTTACAATGTCTAAATTAGGCTAGACTTGGTGTATAAAAACAAATATTTCACGGTATAAAATGTATTGAAACTATATGCTTAAAAATTCAGTCTTTATTTTAATATTTTACTTGATTCACATAATAAAATTTCTACTTTTTCAAAATCTTGGATACTTTTTATCACGATTCCGAACCGAACCGAATGATAACCATTCATAAAACTCAAATCTATCTTCTCGACAAAACCAGTTTAAACAAGTTTGTGTAAGACACAATTTTCAATAGTAATATTTTGCAATTATTGCAACTGTTAACACAAGCTGTAACTAATGGAATTACTTCTTTTGAATCAAATATTCACGCTAATAATCTCTACGTTATTTAACTATTTTCCTAAACACCTACTTTGATACTATTGACGCGTTTCCAGTTTGGGGAACAAATTCATTTCCAAACGCCTCAGCTTTGCTTCTCATCAGTGCTGAGGAGCTATCCCACAAAAGATTCCACCTACTTTCTCCAATGAATCAATAAAACAGTTTTATGCCCTCCCCTCCCTGGGATCCTAATCCTTGGGGACTCTAATCCCTCTTCCTGCCTTCATTAGAGGACCATTTTTGTCCGCGAAAAGAGATATCTTTGCAGCCGATAATGATTTCTCTTTTAAAGTGAAGTTTCAAATTGCACTTAAGCAAGAAAATGCGAATTCTCTTCACTTTTCCTTTCAATTATCTGCTCATCTCATCTTTTATTCGGGGATTAAGGGCCCTAATGCCTTCTCACCCCCTTTGAGCAGCGAAAGTTGGAAGGGAAACCTAGTTAAAAAGAAAATATATACATTAATCGTCGTCGCACTTTAGTTCACATCTTTCCAAATTCTTTATCGAACAGTATTTATTTTGTAGTTTTTAAGCTGGAAATATTATTTATTCAAAAAACACATTTAAAAAAAGGATGCACAGACATTTAACAAATTATTGACCAAGAAATCAGTAAAATAATCATATTTACAATTAATTGCTTTGTAATGGATTTATTCTATCTAAATTTTTTAAAGAGTTTGTATTTTGAATTTTTTTAGAGCATTTGCGTGCTGTAGGAGCTTGAAGAGAGGAATGCTTTCTTAGGTGTCATCCTCGTCACTTGACCAGGGCTCAGTGTCATAAGGCTCATCGCCAATAGTCCTCGTGTTGCTCCAAAATGCGAAGTAAATTAAAATCAAATCAAATTAATAAAATCTGAAATCTTTATACTCAAAGTATGAATGAATGACTCTGATATAAACAATTTAAAATATAAGTTTCGTTGTTTAAATATAGCTAAAATGCCATGAAAATCTAGCTAGTCACAACTGTCCTCAATAATCACCTACTTTTTTAAAGGCATAATTCGCATTATTAGTAAGATATATAGTATAAATGACAGATACACAGACAGACAAAAACTATTTGATGACTTGTAATCTATATTATATATATATATATATATATATATATATATATATAATCAAAATTTCTCTACAAGAGGGAGATGTATAAACATGATTAAAACTGAAAAGAATTGAAATTGCAAGAAAACCAGCCAACAGAATTTAAAAGGAAATATGTAAAATTAAAATAATAGAGTTAAATATAAAAAATATAAGAGAATGGATGCAACAGTATTATCAACATTGCTGACTTAGGACAGCTTATATATATAAAAAAATTTCATAAAGAAAGAGAGGTTTAACATGTTTTGTGGCCAGCCAACCTTCCCCCTTTCTGTTAATAATACTGAACAAAAACCCATTGAAAATAATGGATAGGAAATCTAAAACCATTATGAGAAAAAGGTAACCTACATAAAAATTGCATACAGAAACGCAGAGCCAGTGCTAAATATGTGTACAATAAACAGGTTATTGCCAGATTCTGGATCCAAATACTAATTCAAAACAAAGCAATGGCTAAAAAATTGCAAAAGTATGAAAATAATAGGAATAATAAATTAAGAATTGTAAACATACTACCATTATCTTAGGGACACTAAGATTATATGATTTAAAAATATATAAATTAAATTAAATTTTAAAAAAGTAATTTTATCTAAAAATTAGAAATTGGAGGTATCTATAACTATCTAGGAAGAATAATAAATTTATAAAAATAACCTGTTAATAAACTATGAAGATTTAATCCTTACTATTTAGAATTTCTTTATTCAAATATCTATAAATAAAATTAATTGGAAATTTTTGAATTAAACAGCATTTAGTAAAAGGGTTACAGTTTTTTTTTTATTTTTTCTGATTTATTTGAAACTAGAAATTTATTGCGTTGTGTGTAATTAATAAAAATATTTCTGAAAATATAGAAACATGCCATTACTCTCCCAATGTGGTACTTTTATAATATTGAAACTAAAGTCTTCTCGTTTATCATAAATATTGGTAACTATTTTATTATCTTTTAATTTAATTTCTACATCAAGAAAATTTGCTTCATAATTCTTACTATTTGTCTGAATTAAATTAAGATATTGTGGATAAATATTAATGTTAGGTTTAAAGTTGTCTTGCTTGCCTAAAATGATTATATATATATATACTAGCTGTTACCCGCCCGCGTCGCTGGGTATTTCATGATGTTTTATAAATTTTTGCTGGTTATATATATGTATAAAATTTTGATATTTAAGTTCTAGCTTTAAGAATTCGATTGTATTGAAAAATAGGCGCCCCTTACGTTCCTCAACTCCACTTGGTGGTTGATTTTCCTTAAACGCATTTTGTGGCGTAACTATATTCTATGAGAGGAATCTGCTTACCAAATGTCAACACTGTGAGTCTAATAGTTTAAAAATCGGAATAATTATTTATACCTCCCCTTAACCCCCTGCAAAACCCCCTTGGGGTCATTTTTCCCAAAACCCATTTTGTAGCGGATATTTACTCCATGAAAGAAACATGTCTACCAATTTTCAAGCAGGCTGGTCAAGTAGTTTAAAAACGAAAATATTTATCTATTACGCCCTTAACCCCACTCGGGTGGTTACTTTCCCAAAAACCATCTTGTATCTGATCTCTACTCTATGAAACGAATCTATTTATCAAATTTAAACACTGTGCGTCTAATAGTTTAAAAATGGAAATAATTATCTATAATGCCCCCTAAGCCCCCGCAATGTCACTTGGGGGTCGATTTTCACCAAACTCATTTTGTAGCGGATCTCTACTCTATGAAAGGAATCTGCTTACCCAATTTCAAGATTGTACGTTGAATAGTTTAAAAATGGAAACAATTACTTATAACGCCCTTCAACCCCCGTAACGCCCCTTCCGATTCGAATTTCACAAAAAATCCGTTCTTAGCTGATCTCTACTCCATAAAAGGAACATGTCTACCAAATTTCAAATCTGTAGGTTGAATAGTTCCGGATATATCGTGATTAGTCAGTCAGTCAGTCAATGAGTGAGTCGCTTTTCTCCTTTATATATATTGTGTTACGAATTTTGTATAAAATAATGTAAATAATTTGGATTTGGATGTGCAACGCCTTTATATTACTCTATATTTATTTTATGATAAGATTGTAATATTAACAAGCAAGCCATCCCTTACATTATAATGGCAATTCAATGGGAACTTGGCGAAATATTGGCGATAGAGCCAAGTTGGCATCATTTTTGGTGACCAAGTTGGCGACTTTGGCAAACAATTTGGCGACTTTGGTGACCATGTTGGCGAGTTCGGGACCCTCTGGATTCTTCTAGAAATTAGTAGAAAAATCCACTAATTTCACGATCTGTGGCGCGAGCGCATCTTTGCAGAAATTTCGGCCTCTGCTATAAATAGAGAGAGACTCGCCGCAACGATCAGTCTGATTTTAACCAACGAGTAGTGAGCACTGTTTTGATTAGCGATTAGAAGACTTGCCTTGAATTTGATAAGCTCGGCTGTGCTTGTGAATAGTCATTTACATACGTGAATTTTAGACACTGCTTATTGTGTCTGAGTGCTGTTGAAGGTGTGAAATCCTTCTGTTATTTATTCTGTGAACTTTGCTGTTGAATCCTGTATTTGTAAGGATTGATTTACGCCAATAAATACACATCGCTCGCAAAGAACTGTCTTGTTGCTTACGACTGCTTTTGCATAAAATCCTCGAACCCCGATCTACGTAACAATTTAGTGCCAGAAGTCGGGATTTTATGGCAATAACAAGAGCGATGAATGAGCAGCTGAAGGCTCTATTGGAGGGCATAAATGCCTTGAAAAGTGGTCAAGAAGAGACTAGAGAGAGAATGGAGAAAGGCCAACAAGAAATGCAGAAAAGTCTGGAAAATGTGCAGAAGAGCCAAGAAGAGACCTGAAAAGGTCAAGAAGAGCTCAGAGATACTCTAGAAAAGAAAATCGATAATGTTGAAGCGAAAATAAACAGCGTGGAAGAGAGAAACCTTTCAAAATGGAAGAAAAGATCGCAGTAGTTGAAGTGAAAATAGAAAAGAAAGCGGAGGAGAAAATAGAAACGATCAGAGAAGAAGTTTCCGGAAATTTAAGCCTGATGTCATAAAGAATGGAAGATCCGGAAAAGAAACTTCAAACTTGTGAAAACAGGAATAATGAAAGCAAGTTTGTGTCTTCCTCTCCAGTACCTCTGACTGCTTCTCCAGTGTCAGTAAAGCTGTCCACCTATGATGGAAAAACCAACTGGGAGGTGTATAAGACTCAATTTTCTATTATTTCTGATGCCAACGGATGGACTGAAGGGGTCAAGGCGTGTCAACTAGCAGCATCCCTTAGAGGAGAAGCGGCAGGAATACTGCAGACTCTTCCTGACACAGAACAGCTTAATTTACTTTCCCTCTATAATGCTCTAGATCTTCGGTTCGGCCAGAAATACTCCAAAGATTACGCACGCCTGCAGATGAAAACAAGATTCCAGAAAACCGGAGAAAATTTGCAGGAGTATGCCTCCGAAATAGAAAGGCTCGCCAACTTGGCTTTCTTCGATCAGCCAGCAAATGTGCGAGAAATAGTTTCCCTGCAACATTTTGTGGACGGACTGAAGGATGGAGAAATTCTGAAGGCTATAAGAATGGCAGATGTTCAGGATCTAAAATCTGCCCTATTATATGCCCTGAAATTGGAGGCCGCCACTCAAGCCAGTCGCAGAGACCGCCATTCCATTCGGGGAGCTAGAGTGACTGAGGATGCGCCCTCTGAATCTCCATGGATAAATGACATTGAAAAACTGAGAGAAGAAATGCAAATTTAAATGACTCAACGTCGGAACCAAGAGAAACGCAATTTCAAGTGTTGGGGGTGCGGGGGAACGGGACATCTGAGAAGAAACTGCCCCCGAGCAAGAAAGGAAGAGAGACCCGTTTCTTCTTCGAGACAGGAAAACTAGGATATGGCCATCTCGCGGGGCGGAGGTTGCCAGATAATGAAAAGCCCCACCACAAGATTCTCCAAATTACTGCAGTGAATGGCGGTGAAAATGGACTTTACGTGATTGGACAAATTAATAATATCTCGTGCCGTATGGTTGTCGATACTGGAGCCAATGTGTCAATAATCAGGAAAGATTTGGCTCGAAACTCCAAAGTTAAAATTATCTTGACGCCGCCCTGCGTTTCCTTGCAAACAGTGAATGGTGACAAGATTTGTGTACATGGGAAAGCTAATATCACTCTAAGGTTTGGAAATATCGATTATCGCCATACGGCATACGTAGCAGATATTACAGATCCCTGTATCCTGGGACTAGATTTTCTGAAGAGCAATAACTTCAAACTGGACTTTGAAAATAGCAATATGCATTCAAAATTTGAAGACATCACTCTTTTTGGCTTACAAACTCAGTTTGAATCCAACCAGAGCAAGTCCTCTGATATAAGTAGATCCTCTGTAAACACTCTGTCAAGGTATTTTTGTTGCATTCCAAAGCCTTCGGAATAATTGTACGGAAAGCATTGCGCAGAAAAGATCGTATTTCGGAAAGACGTATATATACGTCCGGAGCAATTAATGCTTTGGCTGAGTGAGACGTTTATATAGGCTTTTGTCACAAGAGGTTAAAGTTGTATGCTCTGTAGTCAAAGTATAGTATTATTTAATTCAAAACATTGTTATTGAATGGAGGAGGCTTGGGTGATGAGAATTATGATTGAATTTTGGGTGGCAAATATTGAAAGTTTTAGAAGCACTGTATTAAATGTTTTTTTTGAAAGAAATGACCAAAGTAAACAGAAATCTTTATTAACATAAGGTATCCCATATAATATCGTGTAAAGTATTGTAAATTTAGAATAGGACTTCTGACTTGTAATAAATCTGTAAAATTTTTTCCAATGTGAGGAACAAAAATTGGAAAATAAATTAGCATTCTGTACAAAATTATTCAACAAATCTATGAATCGAATTTACATTTCAAAAACTTATATGTCTTTTGATTTTTTCCACTGAAATAATATTATGCTAGAACTATATCTTACTGACAAGGATGTATTTGTTGATTGGTTTCTTTTTAAAACTTTATCGGGTATTTTCTTTCAGAGTACTGTTTATTGGAATGGGCTTAGTTCATGTGATGCCACAGTCACGTGAAAACTGCCATCATGCATTCAACTAATTGGTTTATAAATTCATGTGGCTTCATAGTCACACAATAAATGCTATGATGTGCTTCCACACTTTCATTTCATGCTCTTCAATATTGCCAATTTTTGCTATTTACAGAAACTTTTCTTTAAAAGGCACATATTTCTCAACAATAATAACGCCCGTAATTAAACAAAATGCGCTTGATTTAAAGTACACATATAATACGAGGGTTGGAGCAAAAGTCATGGCAACTATTTTTTTTTAAAGATACCAGTCCAGTTGGAAAATGTGAGACATACAGACAAAAGGACAAGGTGTTAACTACATGTGTGGACAATGAATAGCACTGAAATATCGTAACACACTCATTATTACGGTAGTATACAGAGCAATATGGCCTTCACGGTGCAAGAGAATAACAACGCAGTACACATAAAGTTGACATGACGATGCATTTGTTGTGCGTTTCTCGATGCCACTTGCCCTCTCTAACTCCTGTAGAGTGTATAGTCTGTCTTCATCCATGAGCTGCTCGATGACGGCACGTGCCAATTCGGTCCGCACACTGACCGCAAGTCCCGAACGTTGCTCGTCACTGGTTGACACACGCCCTAGCTGAAACTTTCCTACCCTCCGTGCGGTATGGTAAGGAAATATTTCCAATCACTTCCACAAATTCACTGACATTCCATCTAATTTCTCTCTCCTTTAATGTTCGCGCGCTGCTCAACACGGGTCGCTTCCATCTCACACGACACTCACCAACTAACTATTTTTACAGCCCTCGCTGCGCTACTACCACCTATCGCAGAGCCATCTGTTGTTCGGCATACACACTCTGTCTGCAGAACTTCCACACGACTCATATACCTTTTAGATCTGTTCACATAATTACAAGAAAAAAGTTAGTTGCCATGACTTATGCCCGAACCCTCGTATAAGAATTTTTTTTAAACATTTTGTTAAACTTTTTGAAGAATCTTAATACGTAAACATCATAACCAAATTATCAAATTTGCAATCTTATCTTGTTGTGAAGCAGGTTACCACTGCTGTGGCGCTGCTAAGATGCAACGTTGGGGAGGTCGCTGTTAAGGCCGAATAGCTCCATGGAAAGGCTGCGTTGGGATGCTCGTAGGTGATAGGTCACACTAAGGAAAAGAGAGTCCGAGGGAATCTGGATGTCGATGGGAGAGAGAGATCGTGTAAAGTGTTCTGGGGAATCATCAAGTATTGGAGCTTGTAGAAGTGTTTCTGTAGTGTCTGTGAAGCCGCTTGGCGTATCGAGAGTCTATGGGTTTCCGCTTTTGGTTCCTCTGTAAAAATCGAATACGTCACTCCCTTTTCCAAGCCTCAAGTAATGCAGAATCCCTTCCGTTTGGACGTGGCAGAGATAACTATTCGTCTATTGTTCCTAGCCATCTCTCACGCGGTGAAGTGGCCGTGGTAGCCGAATGGTCAAGGTATCGGATCGGGGCTGGCATGTCATGAGTTCGAGCCCAGTACCACTGAAGACCCGCCATGTAGGGAAGATATAAACAATAAATCTGTCGAGAGCTCAAACGTCCTCCCTTTGGTGTGGTGTGGTAGTTAGGAGAGAGGGGTGGGAGCTCTGGTGTCTCGTCCTCGTCACTTCTTTTTGGTTCAAAATTACGAGGTCCATCTCCAAAGGCCCTCGTGTAACTGAACAGTGCGATGTTAATATTCACTCACTCACGCGGTGAACTTTGGAGCCGGAGATTGGAATGGGAACTGTGCTGGTCTGTCGGCTGGATAAAGAGAGGTCCATGGGCCGCATTTGAAGACTTTTTACGGCCCAATTAAAGTTTCTGTCTAAATTATTTTAAACGTTTGGACTATAGACGTTTGAGTCGAAAAAATCGTGTTTTGACCCACCTCCACCAAGCTTCTTTTTGGCAAATGGAAAGCTAAGTTACAATCTTGGATGAGCAGTTTGACATCTCAACAATACATATTTCATAAAAAAACTGCCCAATCAAATGGTATTGGCTGGCTTTCGAGTATCTCACATTATTGCTAAAAATATGAAGCATTTTACAGACGGTAACTATATCAAAGACTGGCTAATTGCCGCAGTTAAAGTAATCTGTTGAGAACAAATTAATCTCTGCACTCAAATTAGTCTGTCGCGTCAAATTGTAGAAAAAAGAATAGAAAACATTTGGAGTGAGATGTGTGTATCTCTAAATACAATTACAACAAGCTTCGTATATTTCTCACTGGCTTAGAAGGAAACGTCAGATATAAATGATACTGCTCAACTTGCTATTTTTATTAGAGGAGTCAATAGTTACAGGAATATTACTGAAGAACTGCTTAAACTTGTGAGTTTGAAAGGTACCACCACCGGAAGTACCTTTCCAACCAAGGATGTTATCAAAAATTGTATGCAAAGTCGTCAAATAGATTTGAAAAATCTTATAGCCATTCCAACAAATAGAGCCCCTTCAACGATTTGAAAAAATGTTGGTTATGTTACATTAATTTCCGATCACATAAAAGCCCTAGAATGCTACCCTGTGAAAAACTTACGGGAATGGTACCCATTCGTCTGTCAGACGACATGAGTTTTGGCATGCTTAATACATAATTTAAAATTTAATAACATACAAATTATACTACCAGCAGATGATTTCATGACATCCAATCTTCAGATAAGCAAGAAAGTAAAAATTATTTATTTTTGAAGCAATCTTTACACATATCTGCAGGATTCTCTCCACAAATTGCTCTTGGACATAATAAACAAAATTTGCGTGTCATTCTACGCAACGTACTTGGGCAAAAAGCGCAAATTTTCCTTTTTTTAGTTTCCGATTTCCTTTATTTGATACATTTAGACATTTCTTCATCCATGGCTCAAAGAGATTTTCACTTAGCTTTATCGCAAACTTTCTTCCACATAAAGTTTTTTCAGATTTATCAGCCATATTATGCACATATATAACATGTGCATTCACTAAACTGATATTTATCATGTCATAAAATACGCAAAGAGGCCATCGACGTGTTCTTTTCCTACAGCATGACATATTGTTACACATCTGATCTAATATGCTATGACCCGTTTTGCTGTATTGTAAAATTCAATTACTTCCAGTTTTCCGCTTTCTTCATTTATATTTAGTTTTCCATGGAATTTTGATAGAACAATAAGACATTTTTATAAGGTAAGTGTTTTAGCTTGGTCAAAACCGATTCAAGACAAGTTCTCAATTTCGAACGAAATTACTACCCATTCGTCTCTCAAACTAATATTGTTCTAAAAATACAACACGCAAAAATATTTTGAGAAAAATATATCCTAAACTTTAGCATCCAAGGTCATTTGAAGGTACTGAGTCTTACATTTCATTTCCCGCATTTGGGAGAGAGTACATGGTTATTTGATACAGACGTCGTCTACCAGAAGAATGGGTAGTATTCTAGGGTTAAAGATGGAGAGAGAGAAAGAGATTGCAAATTATGGAGCCCCTTCAATGGTTGGCAAAAATTTACATAAAAGCTTTAAGAAACAGTTCAAATATGATTTTGAAATGTTAGTTTATCATTGATTTTGCACATCGAGAATCTATCGGCACAATGAATCTCATGTGATGAAAGTTGTTGTCAAAGTAATTCATTCAATTAAGAACAATTCCTTGAGGCTTCTTATCAACTTCAAGAATATCTTAGGAAACTGGAATCTGAATACGGTGATCTCATTTATTGCACCAAAATCGGTGGTTAAGTCGTGGAAACTTTTTGTTGTGGTTTTGGAAATTAAGGGAAGGAATTGAAACTTACATGAACAATAAAATTGTCATAATATAACTACTTACAGATAATAAATGGCTCCTGGAGTTATGTTTCTTAAAACACATAACGATGAAACTGAATGAGCTAAACCTGAAGGTGAAAATAAGGTGATTACCGATTGTTATCAAGATATAAAAAGCCTTTGTAAAGCTTCATCTTTATGAAAATCAATTGCGGTCAAACAGTTCGATTAATTTCCCATTGTTAAATGACTATAAAAGTGACTATAAAAACTTCTTTAAATATTTTATGGAAATCGGAAAATTATTTGAAGAATTCAACACCAGATTCTCCTACATACAAAAATTTGAGGAAATATTTACAATATTTTAGCTCCATTTAATGTAGAGATGAAATCAGATTCTTAAAAGTTTCAAATGGAACTAAAAGAATTGCAATCATGCATCGATCTAAAAAACCTGTGTGAAGGGAATAAGATTGAATATTATCAAAAATATACACTCGAAGATAAATTTCTAAATTTAAAACGATTGACTATGCGCCTTATGTCAGCATTTGGAACTACTTATCGCTGTGAGTCATTTTTTTTGCAAATTAAACCCGGTAAAAACAAAGTATCGCAGCAGGTTGCTCGACGAAAGCACGACCCATCAACTACGATGCGCGTGACTAAACTATCTGATCATATTAAAAAAAATCTCAAGTAAAACACAAACAAGTATCACATTAATTGTAAGGTAATAAAATGTTTGAATGTTGTGCTTTGATAATAAAATATTTTGAATAATTTGTTGTTTTATCTTGATATGAGTTGTTATTTTGATCAATTTAATAAATTTTTACTTGGCCCACCGACCGACCACCGATTTGGATTGGGCACCCCGGCCTTAGAACATCTGATCTTTAGGAATATTACTCCACTCCCCTCAAGCAATGCTCTCTGAAGTTCAGGTAGACATGTAGGAGGTGGTTGACGGGCTGCAACTCATCGGCCAAGCATGATGCACGCATGCTCTACTGGATTCAAGTCCGGTGAGAATGCTGGAAAGTCCATATGGGTGATATCCTCCGATTGAAGGCATTCGTTTGCGATGTTTGCTCAGTGAGGATTTTGCTCAGCACAAATATTGCGCCCATGGCGCCCTCAAACAAACGTGCATGTTGTTCCAGAATGACGTCCCGATAGATTTGTCCTGTCATGTTTCCAATTTGAATATGCAGGTGAGCTCTGGAACACAGAATATTTCCTACCCAAACGAGCAGTCCGGCACCACCGAAATAGTATTATTCAATGATGTTCTCTTGATGGTAACGTGTACCTGGTGTTCTCCATATAAAAGTCCAGCGAGAACCAGACTGACTGCAAGCTAAAATCCCGGACTCGTCGGTAAACATCACAAAAGCCCACTGTTGCGGTGTTCACAATGCTCTCTACTCCACGATAACCACAGACGACAGTGAGTTGCATTAAAGGGAACACATCTGACAGTTCTACGAGCATGTAGACCAATCTGCTCTAAGCGTTTTTACACGGTCTCACAGTGGTTGGAGTGGGCTGACGAGACAGGTGAGATGCTGTCTGTGCTCTTTGTACATTTCTTTTGGAAGTAACTGCCAAATACCGGTCTGCATTCGACTTTGTAACTAGGGGGTGACCTATGCTGTAATGCCTATTCACATTAGCATCAACTTGAAATCGTTGCTTAAGTCTGGAGATGACATTCTAGGTGATTCCAAGTTCCTCGAATACTTCCAGCTGAGTACACTCACATTTCAGACGGCTGATAATTCTACCACGTAAAAAAATCATCCAAATGTGTCATAACTATGCGGTTTTGCACTGAAAGGCTTATAAAACGCTTGCGAACAATTTTACTTCTTTGCCTGTATTCTTTAGGTATCCCCACTCTTACATTCCCATCATTGTGACGTACTCCAGGTGGCTTCCTGTAATTTCAATATGATTCTTGAAGACGTCCTTTTACGGGTGATATTTGTATTTTAAAGTTGGATTTCCGCGTGACTCTGAACAATCCTTAATTTATGAACATGAGTGTACGTTTCGTAAGTAAGTGTTGATTATCGTCGCACTACGAAGCATGTGAAAGCCACTTGGTGAAAGACCTCGAAATTATGACACTCGATCAATTGACGAGAACAACACCTGAGCTCGCACACCCTCTCCAAACTACTCCAGCAAGCCAACGGGAGAACTATGCGCCACGATAGATTCGATGAGCATCTCCTCCTCTATACGGCAGGTCTTTAGTGACACTGTGAGGCTTGAAATCATGACACTCCAGCCGCAAGATCGCGGCTAAAACTGCCAGGCTACCGCTGCCACTCTATCCGTTTCGCATAATCTTGGGGAAAAAATATTTTTTAAGAATTTAAAAATTTAAAAACAAATTATTTAAATGCTTTTAAAAGTTTGACATAAACATAATGGAAATAAAAACAATTATTTCCTTACTCGGTCAAGATAAAAATTGTCAAAAAAAAAAAAAAATGCAATGAATATAAAAAGATTTTTTTTTCTCTTGTGAATGATAATAAGTTTAATTTATAATGGCCTATTTCTCTTATTAACGGTATTACTTTATGATATAAAAAAATAAATACATTAAACTTATTTATTACTTTTATTAAGAATTAATATTATTTTTCGGTTGCATTTTCATGATAAAGAAAGAAAATAGCTAAAAAAAAATTCAATTTTTGCTAAATAAAAATCTTAAGTTTTTATTTTAAACTTTTTTTTCCCTTGCTTAACACGGGACATATCTACTTATTTATTTTGAATCACATTTATTGTAGTGTTCTTACATCGAATGTGGAATAATGCATATAAATGCATGCACTTAATAGCCTCATAAATTAATTCTGGATTTAATTACTTTCTATAATTATCGTAAAGGGTATTAATTTTAAAGAGCCGCGTATCTATCCAAAAGCATTTTTTTGTATAATTTATTTCTAGAACTTTTTATCCATAAATAGAATCCATAATCGAATCGATTATGTATGTAGTTAAAAGCATTAACTGAATGGTTCTTAATTATTTTGAATCATTTTAGAACGTTCTCTACACACACAAAAAAACAGAGTTCTTTTATTGCCGAGAAGAACAGTATTTCAGACCATTAAAAGTTTTAAATAGTACTATAGAAAAAAAGCAATCTGTACCGTTGTGATTTAACTTTATATTTTTCCGACTGGCAACATAATTTTCGCACCCAAATACTCACCCGGGTCAAATATCTAGAGGATTTTGAAGTGAAAAATCGTTTTTCTTCCGACCAAACGATTTTGAAACTATTTCTTTCTCATGAAATGTCTTTTGACAATAGAATCTCTTGGTTGCCATAGCCGGAAACCAAGGAGCAGTTTCGAGAAGGAAGAACTTTTTCGAAAATGGAAATGACGCTTTCTTTTTCAAAACTGTCTTATTTCTTGTTCTCCTCTCTACTCACTTCGTAGAGTTCTTTTTTTTATCTGTTTTGGCAATGGGGTATCAGCTCCGTTTCTAAATTCAGTAATGGCATTTTCCCTTAATGTTGAAAATAAACGTAAAACCTTGAGAGACATAGAATTCTTAGGTGTAGCTGTGTGCGTTTCTATCTCCCTACAAGACCAAGAAAGTAAGCTGAAAATAAGCTACCGAAAGTTTTTTTTAACTAAGGTACTTTTATAGGCTTAGACAGGATTATTTGAAAATCTCTGTTAAAACTGTTGAACATAAAGAAAAACAAGTAATATGAAAAGAAAAAAAATTAAAGTCAATTCCTACTTAGTTCAAAAAAGAAAATTTTATTTTAGTTACTTTTTTATTAAATAGATACAATTAATATAAATATGTATATACATATGACAAATCACAATATTAAGAGACAAAATATAACAAGATTTTCCTTGCAATATTTTTCCATTTTCTTTTCTATAAAGGGTGTTGGACTATTTTTTTTGTTTGCGTTACTAAACATTAATTAATTAAATTAAATTATTCTAATAAAATAGTATAGTAAAAAATAAATCACATTCTCAAGAAATGGGCCATCCCTGGCTGGATTCAAACCCATGACCTTTGGATTAGAAGTCCAACGCATTGTTCATTGCGTTACAGGGACATAACGCACGGTTTTCCTTTTTATATATACTATTGAACTATTATTTTTGTTTGCTACTTTTTTCATTTTTAATTTAATTAATGAATTAATATTTGTAAAACTGTATTAACATCAAGTGTCATTCACTACAAGTTTTGAAAAATGTATTTAAACTTCAATAGATTATTTGAAAGTATTTTATAAACGATTGAAAATTTGAACAATGTATATATATATATATACAAAGAGAGAGTAAGAATTGCTGAATTACTGAGAAGTGTTCTAAAATAATACCTTTCAAATTTTAATACTTTACATAGATTGATTCTTCGAACATAATAACTGTATTGTAACTTGTTGAAAGATGTTATAAAATTTTTATCACTCCAAATGAAGCCCACATAAAGAAATTCCTGCGCTCGCAGTAGCTGCGTGAGTAAACTCTTCAGCTACTCGAGGGCCTTTCGAGACGGAATTCGTAATTCTGAACCAAGGTCGAATGACGAGACCTGAGCTCCTAACAATCCCAATGGGAGGTCGTATAAGCCTCAACATATTTAACATACAATTCGCGGTGCAAAGTAGATTCTCGCCAATATCGCAATAGCTGAATGGACATGGTTGTGAACTTGTGTCATTGTCGTGGGTTCTAAACCTGGTGCCCCGGAAGCCCCACTGCCTAGAACGATTGAACCACATTAATTTTGTCATAACTCAAAGTCTTTATGTTTTATAGTGTGGAAGATTGGATAAATGTGTTCCAGAACTTTCTCGTCACTTGCTCTTTGATGAAAATTACGAGGTTCTTCCCCAAATTATGTAAAACTTAACTCCGTAATTCCCCTTTAAATATTTTTTTAAAAATGCCCTTTTTTTAAGAGGAGAGAATGATTCTGCTGAATAAAAATCTGAGGGTGGTGTTGGTTGCTTCCTGGCGAGTCGATTTATGGTTCTGAACTCTGTAGAGTGATCTCGTTTGCAAAAGAGGGTTCCAGTTCAGGGGTCATTCTCGTTACTTGATCATGGTTTAAAATTACGAGGTCCATCGGCAATGGCCATCCTGTTGCTTTTTTGTACGACATTAATAAACAATCAATCCATTGACAGGAATATTTCCAAATGTTTTTCCATATCATGAAATGTACTCGCTTTGATTTATACTAATGTAAAATTTTATTCTCGTAAATACAATTCTCATAAAGACAAGTCTTTCTAGCTCAATTTTGCCATTTTTATGGGATGACCGTGGCAACCAATTGGTCATGCTCACGAAGTCGTGGCCAGAGTGTCATGAGTTCGAGCCTTAGTGCCACTGAAACAAGGCGTATAAAGGTTCTGATGAATAAATCTCTCCAGGCTCAAAGTCCTCCCATCAGTTTGTTGTGATAGGAGAGATTGGTGCCAGCTAAAGTGTCGTCCTCGTCACTTGACTGAGGTTCAAAATTACGATGCCCATCCGTGCTGTTTTATAGTGCTAATAAGCATTCATTCCGTCGAGCCCCCTGGTCATTTCGCCAATTGCCCTCACGAAGCCTTAAGGTACGACATTAGTTAGCAATCAATCCATTTACATGAATAATCCGAAATAGTATTCTATATCATAAAATGCAACCCTCGGAGGGGGATGTCATCTCCTTCTTATGAGTACGAGTGTTACAATCCCTAGGTGCCCTTGAAATATTTTCCTTCTCAGATTTAACAAATGTGTAGCCGAAATTGGGTCTTGTGCCATAAAACCGGACACTCACTCTTTTATCCTAGAAGCCATCTTGAATTATTCTTAATTAATTTCTTACACTTGTGAATTAAGTTTACATTTTAAAAGAAACCGGAGTCTTTCTAGCTGAATTTTGCTGTTTTTATGTCCGAAAATCACCAAAGTGTTCATGTGGTGTGCTAGATAATTAAAATATACAAAAGTTTGAGAGCATCTTCTGTGATTCAAACGCGGCAGATGAATTTAAATTTCATCTTTAAAGATCATCTACAATATTCTCCATATTTTTAACATAAAAAGGTCAATACATTCGAACATCAACTGAAATTCAGAAAGTTGTAGATGCTATCCTGCGCGTTCTAATCTGATTCTTATGAAGTTGCGATGGTATGTAGCAGCTATGGGTTTTTAAGTAGTTTAATATACAAGATGTGACGCAGAAAATGAGACTAAGTATGAAGCTTAAGAAAAGAGCTACTCGGTGGCAACAGCTGTTTCGTTAACGTCATCCCGCACACCACCTCTATCCATGCGGACAATTTCGCTTTAATAGATCACGCCATTTGAGAGTACTACGCCATTGAGTGAACACGTGCAACTGCATTTTACCCGAAAAATGTCGAATCAAGTTTGTTGTGAAGAATTCAGCCATGAAAACATTTCAAATACTAACCGAAGCTTATGGAGGTGAAACTTCGTCTCGTGCACATGTGTTTAAATGGTATAAGAGGTTTTTAGGTGGAAGATCAATGGGGAAAATGATGAAGCTGCTGAGAGCTCAAGGTCAGCGATTATAGACCAAACATAGCCAAAATTCGTGATATGAGTGGGTTCCTACTCACATAAGAGGTCAAACTGTTAATGAACACGACTACGTTGAAGTACTAAAGATTTCATGAAAAAATTAGGAAACAATGCCAGAATTAGAGATTGATGGATGGCAATTGCACCAAGACAATGCATCCTCTACATGGTTCTATCTGCCAAGCAGTTTCTGACCAGCGAAAAGATAACTGTGATGGGACATCCTCTTCATTCTCTTGATTTGGCCTCATGATATTCTTTTAATTTCCTACTGTTAAATCTCGCTGAAAGGGAACCCATTTTACCTCAGTTGAAGAGGTCCAGGCAAAAACGAAAAATCTCCTGAAGGAACTTCCAAATACCTCGTTTCTAGAACTGTTATCAGCAATGGCAGCACCCAATGCAGAAGTGTATGAATGCTGAAGGTGATAATATCACAGAGAATGATTTATTGGACCAGGCTCGTTTTTCTTGAGTCACACCTCGTATATGAAACGTAACTCTGCACTTGACAATCTCCAGGGACACAATTATGTACTGCCCTTCATACATGTTAACGCATCTATGAAAGACGAACATGATAATAAGTAGAAACTGCAGAACACAATAAAAAGAAAAACAAAAATTAGAACTAAAGATATAAGGAATATTTCCCACAGTTTTAATATCCCATTAAATGTATTTATTTTTGAGGCCCTCTTTACAAATTTACTGCAGATAATTGAAAGTTAAAATTATTTTTTTAAAAAGAATAATCCTATTTGAAGTAATGATTATTATCCTTAAGCGTTAAATAGAATCTTTTTCATGTAACAAAATATCGGTGAGCAAAAAGAGAATATCCGGTAATAATTTGAAGCCCAGATATTAACGCGCGAAAATTAAGTATGTAGAGCTTACGTTTTGCTTTCCTAAGTTAAGGCCGTATCTAAATTCAATTACAAATTTAGATTGTAAGTCAACTTAATTACGGGTTCCTTCACTTGCAGAAGGGAACTGTTTGTTCTCTTTTAAGTGAAACCGGTCAGGGTCCATCGATCGGGGAGGCCGGACATCGCGCTTCTCCATTAAAACCCTTTCATCTTTCGGGCTGTAATCATTAGAGATGCTCTGATTGGAAGGGATACCTTTGTAGGCGCCGAAGATTGTTAGCGCACTGAATGTTTCTGCTGGAAGTGTGCTTTCGTTTAGGAAATGATTACTATTTCTTAGACTAGCTATTATTTTAATGTCATGGAGCTTGTATAATATATTCTCAGACAGCAAGATATCCAAATATTGTTCCAAGAATCCATGTTGTTTTATTACAAATGTTTAGTTTAACAAACAATTATTATGCGAGAGATATTCTTTAATTATTTATTTCTTATTTTATTGTACTAAATTTTAAAATTCTTTTAGTAACAGAGATAAACGTTATCTGGAACATATTGTATTTATTAATGATTAATAAAAATCCTATAATATGTATTATTAAGTAATATTTTTTATTTCAAATTTGGCTGCGTATTGGTATTATTTTTTGGCAGACCCAGTACATTCCTAGGGAGCTGATGTCACTTTTAACTGCAGTACCATAAAGGGTAGATACCAATTGCCACGAGGAAATTTTGACTCCCAGTTTCATCCCCATTGGCCCTTGAGCTTTGAAGATACGAAATTGTACAAGGAATTTAATTTTACACAGACCACCTAAGCCAAACAGGCACTCTAGGAATCTTTAACATACCACATAATCATACAACCTGGACGCTGCATCATCAAAATCCGTCAACTTGGGAGTACATGGGCAGCAGTTAACCAACTACGCCCCCAGCCAGTTTTTAAGTATCATTAGACTTGATGTTTTCCTCAAAAGTAGGAAAATCAGAGTTTAACATTAAAATTGAAGTATTTTCCCTTTAGAGTAAGAGATTCAGTTTCATTTCAAATTCTTTGGTATTTGTTACTTAAGAAATTTTAACAACAAACAAATAAATACGAATAATGCCCTAGAACTTTTTTTAAGGAGTACAATTACTAGTAAATAAAGAATTCAAATATTAGTTAGCCATTAGTTAGATTCGAAACTCTTTATTCCAAATTAATTATAAGAATCAAAAAACAAAAAATGGGTCCTTTTCACTAGGTTATATTCTAGATTCGGGTCATAAATATTTAAATGCTTGGATTAATTTTTTAAGCATAATTTACTGAATCAAGTAAAAGTGTGTTTTATTGACTACAAGCTTAACACTCTCTCACTCTTCAATATGGGGATTAGTAGCAGTAGTTTAAAGGTTATGGCCAAAAGCTCGTGGTTGGCGTGTCATGAGTTCAAAGCCCTAGTGCCTCTGAAGACCCACCGTGTAGAGGGGTTCAAAGTTTTCCCGTTGACATAGTGTGGTAGTGTATTTTACGTGTGCCATTTCAGATAACCTTCCTTATCTCTTGTCCGAGCTTCAAAGTGACTAGGTGAGTCACCCGTTGATCTCGTGTTACTTCATAGTACGAGTGACCGAGATACCCTAGTAGTTAAGATAATGACCGGCATGTTATAAGTTGGATCCTAATATCGTTAATAACCCGCCGGATGCAAGTTAAATATGTCAAGCGTCCTTTTTTTGTGGTGTGGAAGTTAGGAGAGGAGGTGCCAGCTCAAGTGTTGTCCTCATCATGGTTCAAAATTACGTTACCAAAAGAAAGCCCTGGAGTAGCTGAATAGTACGACGCTAATATTTACTCCCTCACTTTATAGTTCGACGTTAGAATAATATCACTTGGTTCCAACAACAGACTTGTTGAAGTGTGATAAATTTCGCGAACCCGAATTTTGAATCTATATTTCTTTCAACTTCCTTTCAGTGACGAAATTTCCATTATTTTTCATTTTTCACCCATTTTATATTTTTGTGTCAATTTTTTTATCAATACTGAATTGTGTACTTGAAACGATAAAGTGAACTGAAATAACCTTACATTAAGTTCAACACCCACAAGAAAGCTAAGGTAAAACTATTTTTTATGAGTTTTGAAATTATCTGAAATGTGTCTTCGTTGGATATTCAAAAGAGACTTGATTCGTGGAATTAGAATTATATTGCCTTATCTATTACCCGCTAATAAAAAAAGAATGCTCGATTCATTTTTGTATATCATTTGATAAACAAGCAACAGGAATTACGTAATTAGTACAATATATACATTTGTGTAATATATTTCTGGTGTGCATCCCAACATTTTAAAATATTCGTTTTAAGCCAGTGCATCTCAAACTTTCAATATTTGCGACCCGATTTTCTCACATAATTTTCATGTGTCCCCCCCCCCCTCTCTATACAATAACAATGTATTAAGTTCAATAATAATGTGCTTTGATGCTAAAGCTACAATACTACTTTAATCATAAAGCGTACAAATTATCAAGCTTAGTATTAACTTTTGTATATAATTTTGCATATGACAGGCCCATGGGAATCACTAGAAATAACTAAATTTGTTTTTCATTTAGTATTGATGAATTAATTATGAAAAAGTTTTGTGCAGCAGTGGTACATTTATAAGTACGTTATATCAGTGTAAATGTGTATTTTATTTTTTATTATGTCCCAATGTACATTTTGTTTTGCTTCTTTTCCTTAAACTAATATTTTTTAAAAAAAAAAACATTTATTTTCAACTTACTTGCCCTAGTAGAATTATTACGCCTCCTCCTAAAGGCAACACAAACCACAGTTTGAGAAACGCTGTTTTAAGCTACTATTCAACCTCTTATTGTTGCTTAAAAAATTTAAGGAACACGAAACCATATTTATGAATAAAATCTACCGTCACTTTCTGGATGTCTCAGACTCATGTTCTTATTTATGAGAAATTTTTTACATATATTTTTTAAGTCAATAAAGGGCCTCTTTAAACTTAACTATAGAAAGATAAAATTGTGCATCCTTTATATCTGTATCTTCTAAGAAATTAAATTTTTTGCACTCTATGTATCTAACGAAACAACGTCCAGTACTTAAAAAAATTTTATACACTGCACTTGAGGGGGGGGGAGAACAATCTTCCCTTGTCGTTAAACTTTCTTTTTGAGACTCTGGCAACATAATTTTCCCACCCAAACGCTCCCTTGGGTTATATATTGGGAGGCTTCTGAAATGAAAGATCGTTTTCTGGAGGACCAACTGCTGCCTTTACTCGAGACTTCATTGTGTAATTTAATCTTTCGTTGTTTGAAGCCCAAGATCATTTAAGAGGAGGAAAAAAGAAAAAAACTTTCGAAAAGGTAAATGCGATTGGAAGGGACCTACAAAATTGCAACCCCTATCCTGTGTTCTCGGGTCTTTTTTATCTTTACGATAGGCCTGCTCGAAATTTTATAGGGAAACATCATGATGACAGCTCAGATATACAGTGGCTCACAAAAGTCTTCGTACACTTACAGTTTTCCATAAAACGTAATGTTATTGACAAATAAAAATTAACATATCACAACTGTAATTCTTTTAATAATATCTACCAATTTTTCATAATTTGAAAATGTAATCAATTTTTAAAACGCAGTATAACTTTTATTTTCAAATATTAGTAATAAAAAAACTACGTCACAAAAGTCTTTGTACACTTAAAAACAAAATTCAACACAGTTTTAACTGTTTTATTATTTTAGTATATCTTTTAGCGCCACAACAATAGCTTTTAAACGTCTCGGTACAGATTTCAAAAGCTTTTTTTCTTTCTTTTTCTAACATTTGTACCGATGCTCCTTGACTCTTTAGTGAGAACTGTTTTTAGTTCATATTTTTATGTCATTTATTCTTGCTCTAACTGCCTTCCAAATATGTCCTATTGAGTTTAAATCAGGTGAGAGGTTGTGGTGGTGTTTTCAGGACTTGGGGACACTTACAGATACAATAGGTGTACGTTGAGAGCAGTGTTCTTTTGTCTTAATTGTCTCCAAAATAAAAATTTTGGGCGTAAAAATTCATATTGTACTTTAAATATTTAAATAGAGCTCATGATTCACAATACCATCAAGAAATACCAAATTAGCTAATCCCAAAGCTGACCACCACACAAAAACACCTCCATCCCAATAATTCACTGTTCATATTTTGGGAATAAATTCATCCGTTTTTTCTTTTATATGATAATAAGAACGCTCGTCAAAGTTAAAAATGTTGAATTTGCTTTTATCTGCAAATAGGACATTATTCCAATAAGTCTCAGGCTTGTTTATTATAGATGTAGCAAATGAAAGTCGAAGTTTTTCTAATTTACGCACTCACAAAAAATTTTCTTTGGGCACAACGCTTTTGTAATCTATCTGGTCTGAATACTCATCGAATAGTTTTAGATGAAATTCAGGTAAAAGATCTTTCCGCTAATTCTGCAAAAACTTTTGAAGTACTCAAACGCTTATTTTTGATAAATTTTCGAACAACAAATTGCTGATCATGTTGGGTGCTATCTCGCTTCTTTAAGCGTCCTTTTCGTGGCTAGTTTCGATTCTATTTTCTTTTTTAAAGTGCTTTATTACCAACTCCACCATCGAATAAGGAACATTTACTAATTTCGCTATGTTCCGAACTAGTTTACCTTCATTGAAGTGAAAAGTTAGGAGAGGGGGGTGCCAGCTCAGGTGTCGTCCGCGTCACTTGACCATGGTTCGAAATTACGCGGACCGTCGCCCAAAGCCCTCGTGTTGCTAATCAGTGCGACGTTAATATTCTCTCACTCTCTCATTGAAGTGAAAAACAATAGATTTTCCAATGTTTTTCATTGTCTCTTTATGACTACAAAAAACTTTTAGATAATATCATAATAAAAGAGTAGAATATTTTAAAGAAAACACAAAGATTTATGCAAACTCTTTTTTTGTTTGTTTGTAGCCCCAATGCATAAATATTTTTAAATATATAAGATATATTTGTTATATAAATAAAAAAATATATAAATATATAAGATATATTTCTTATATAAATAAATATATAAGAAACACATCAACCGATATTTTTATTGAAAAAATTTATCCAAAACTGTTTTGGTGTACTGTAACTTTTGTGATGAATTTTTCTTCCACGTTCCTGCATTTTAATTCTTTTAAAAATAAATATAGGCTTAGTATTTAAAAAATAAAACTATATTATACTTTAGAGTTTTAATCCTAGGCTTAATAAAGATTTCTATAATTTTTCAGGTGTACAAAAACTTTTGAAACATATTGTTTATCTTTTTTTTATGTGATTTTTCTATGCGATCTTTTTTTATGTGCAGTATATGAATTTAAACGGCTTTGGTGCCACTGTAATGTTTGCTATCAATGTACCAGAGGCGTAACGGAGAATGTTTGGGCTTCCTGCAAGGTCCAGTTATCCTTTAATATTTTATAAATTGGGTAAATACGTACTTGGCATTTTTGTAAGGCCTTGCCCCCCCCCCTGCGAGGTGGGATTGCGAAGATGCACGTTACACCACTGTAATGTACATATATACGCTTCAAGACGCTGTGTTCATTTGTTATAAACAGTCTCCCTACAATGCACGTTCATTTGCTTTCTCTCACCGAGCCAAAAGCCCGCGCTTGATTGAAGACGAAAATTTCAATGACAGTGACATTATCAATAATTTGATAAATTATGAAGACGACAAGAAGAACCGGATATTTTGAGAGCGGATAATACGTATGCAGGGATACAGCTTTCCAACAAATTGGAAAAGCATTTTCTTAAAATAGATACCGATCTGGTTATCGTGACATATACAAGCAACTGACCCATCGCCCTTTGTCCCAAAAACTTATCTCTTACTTTATCATGCCGAAAAATAAATCGATTGAAATTATATCTTCTAGCGGCGAAAGCGATTTTGAACTTATCACAAAAAAATGAGCTCTTTGGACAACGATGAGTAGCAAGAAATTAGGCATTTACATTTTGAAAACTTCTCCGTGTATACAATGAGAAACCAAATGTTTTTAAAATGTTTCCCTGTGTAACTTAGTTATTTATTTTGTTATGGAAGTACTTTGTTATAAATTTCTTAAATAATTGGAGTATCTTCTGAATGCGACTTTTTTATGCTGTCCCTCTCCACCGCATAAAAAAAATTCTGTAGTATTTCTACGAAGTTGTTTGATATATGTAAGAATTTATGAAATTTTCGAATATTTTTTGTGAGGTTTATTTTTATGTAATCCCTGTCTACCGCATAAAAACAAGTTTTACTGTTAATGTTCTTTTTTGTTCCCTCATTTTATTAAAAATAATTTTCTAGTGTGTGATCAATTAAGTTTTAAATAACACGATGACACATACCCATATATTAAAATGCGAAATCTTAATCATTAAATTATCATTACCCCCTTAATATATTATTCATTATCTTCTTTTTTTTGACAGAATGTGATGTATGTCCGATCTTAGGGATCCTTGGGCAGGAGTAGCCGGATATCGGATGCTTCTCCATTAAAATCCTTTCTGCTTTCTATCTCTAGCTTTTGGGGAATCTCCGTCCAGTGTTCTTCGATTGGAAAGACAACCTTTGTACATACCGTTGATTTTACCCGAGTGAGCAGGGGGTTGAAAAGACATATCATATTGATTCAAGAGATGTATTGTGATTTATTTTGTAAGCAAGTGATACACAAAAAGGAAAGAAAAAATTATATTTGGCGATACAACTGAAAGTCCTGTAGTCTATAAATTAGAAGTACATTTTTAAATTATTGCGTTAACCGTCGCATTATTATCGTACACTACCGTCTCTTACCCACAAGATAATCTCTTAAATAAATGTTTTATAGAACAATGCTTCTCAAATTTCAATATTTGTGACCCATTTTTCAATCATAGTTTTCATCACCACCCCTATGCAATAACAATGTATTGAATGCAATAACAATGTACTTTGCACTAAAGCTACAATGCGACCTTAGTTATAAACCGTACGAATTATCAAGATAAGTATTAAATTTTTTTTCGCATGTTGCTTTTAAGTAATAAGTACATTAAGTTACTTTAAAATATTGTGTTACTTTTCCTTTCAAATTCTTAAATTGGAGAAGATTGCAAAATAATTTTTGTGTACATTTTTTTCTCGGTCATCCATTTCTAAAAGTACGAATATCATTAGAAAAATACTCGTCTTGCTCTGTGTCTTACATCTGGCATTCTCGCGGTCATCTGCGCAACCATCTGAGCAACTTATCAGACTTAGAGTTTCAATTTCTAATATTAAACCTTACTTTGAAAAACTGCGCTCTGCAAGGCCAGCTCAAGGGAGTCACTAGCAATTATTAAGTTTTTGTTCCTAATTTAGTATTAATAGATAAATTATCAAACACATCGGGCAGTACTGATGCATTTATAAGTATATATATTACATCAGTGTGCTTGTGTACATTTTATTTTTTATCATCTCAGAATGAATTTTGTTTTGCTTTCTTTCAGTGAATTAATATTTTTTAAATCATCTTTAATTTTCAACTTTTCGATCTGTTCGCTCCCTTCCCGCGTAGTGCTAGAATTCCCGTCGTGGGGGGTTAGCCTCACAGTTAGAGAAACGCTGAATTCAAATTTACATATTTGAACCAAATTAAAGCTAAATAAAGCTATTCCGTAAATTCCTAATTTAAATTTTAAAAAAATCAAGATTATTAAAAAAGATTTTTACTAGTTTCTAACTTCATCAGGCTATGAAATAAGATCTATTGCTCTGATTAATAAAGTTTAGGTTTTCAAAATAAAGTGCAACACCAATGTACAGAGAAAGAACTCTGCACCTGAAACTCTTTTTTTGTGTGTGTCTGGGGGGGGGGAGCATGAAAATTAGAAACTGAAAGAAATCATACTTGAAGTTTGATTTCTAAATATTTAAAACAAAACACATTTATTGCAGTCTTAAAGGCACTTTCCCGCTTTGGATTTGCTATGCTTATATAAAAAGTCTCTTGCATATCATTCTTTTTCTCATTCTCAGAAATTAACGTATAAATAATGTTAATCCAGAGACGTTTTGAATCACTGGTCTACTTTGCCAAAGGCGTTCTTTCACGCTCTTCTTTAATAAGATCATGGTCCGAATAATTTTAACCGTCAAATGTTTTTCTTTGAGCTTTTTCGAAAGACCACAGTAATCCAGTGGTCAAGGTAACGAACTCGTGACTGGCTTGTCATGAGTTCGAGCCTAGAGTTGCTGAAGCTTTGCCATGTAGATAAGGCCGATGCAAGTAAAATATGTCGATGCTCAAACGTCCTCTTGTTGGTATGGTGTGGAAGTTAGGAGAGGGGGAGGCGCCAGCTCAGGTATCATCCTCCTTTCTTAACCATAGTTCAAAATTACTATGCCTGTCATCTATATCCCTCGTGTTGCTTTGAAGTACGGCTCTAATATCTCTCATTCATTAAGATGTTCTAAAAATTGTGCGACGTAATTTTTTCAGTTCGAGCATATAGATGTGATTCGGAACTTAAATATCTGGATGGATTTTAAAAACATTCTTTACCCATTAAATATCCATGTATCTTGTAATGTCTATCTGAATAAACAATACTTTAAATTTTGGGACTTTTCATACACTCTTTCCCAAAAACGAACTAAAAACAAACCTTCCAGTATAATAACGTCTAGCAGATGGCTTCAAAATTGCTAGTAGACGGCCACCGTAACTGAAAAACCAATTGTTACCCCCCTTGACATATAATAACGTCTGAGAAATGTTATATATATTTCATGTGCCATTGTAGACTTTATCATTTTCGAGGCTTCAAGAACTGTCTCTAGTGGACACAGTTTCCATTTACTCAAGGATCTCTTCATTCTCAATGGCACCAGATATTTGCACTCTCGGAAAATAAGCCTCAAATTCCGTTTCACTTGTTTGTTAAGGAGGTAAAATAATATTTCTTTTTCTATTAGTAAGGAAATAAAAAAATTAACGCACCCACATATGTATATAACAGAAGAATTCACACAATTAATTATTATTAAATTCATTCTTAGCAAAAGTAATAAATATTTATTTAATGCATTTTATATTAATATTATAAAATAATTTTGTATTAAAAATTGCGAGGGATTTTAATTTTAATTAGTTATTGTAAATAATTCGAAGTTAAAGCAGAAGGAACGACTTTGCTTTTTCATTAAAAAACTTTTTCTTTAGTCTTTCAAAAAACTTCTATTTATTATTATTTTATGCATCATATAGTATTAATATATAAGGATATTTCTCTCTCTCAATAGATTTTACAACTCTGAATGTTATAAAGTTGTATTTTCTATCCACGTGATATTTCGGCAACAAAAATAAATCGCAACATGAAAAAAAAGAATTCTGAAAATCTTTACCCATACAATTTAATTTTTTTTTCCAGCTGATATAACATAATTTTCCCACCAAAATATTCTCAAGTGATATATACAGGAGTGATATATGAGGGATCGTTTTCCTCGAGACCAAACGATTACCGACCGCTGTAATGACACGGAATTTCCTTCCACAATTTAATCTTTGGGTTTCTCTTTCTTCAACCCCAGGAACAGTTTAAACTCTTTAGAAGAAAAATGTGACTGGCAGGAACGAACACTCTTCGAAACTGCCTCATTCCCCGCTTCGAAACTTTTTTCTTTATCTCTTTTTGCAAGCGAAATAGCTCCCATTTAAAAATTCAGAACAATCCTCCTCCTCGTCTAATGTACATAATAAATTCCACAGAAGGTGACTGCTAATTGTTTTGAGGTATGGCATATTGTCTGTTTGTTTTTAGTTTCTCCACCAGGAAATTTATTGCTACATTTTCCTTTAAATACCTCTGGTACCAAGGCATTAAATTTCTCAATTACGATTTACAAAAGTTGTTTCTATTTATAAATCGTTCTGTAACTATTTGGAGTAAGACATATATTATTAGAGTTTTTTTATTATTTTAAATTATTTTTAACTGTTATCTTTAAACTGATTTAATTTTTGAATTCATCTTACGAATTAAAAAATTAAATCAATGAAGTTACGTGTGATATCTGAGTTTTAAATAAATTGTTTTTGAATATCAAAATGTAATTTGTGGAATTAGAGAATTAATACTCAATATATTAAGTAGAGTATAGTTATATTGCTGCGTATAAACAAATAACTCTACAGAAAAAGTGCATTATATATTCACAATTTTGATGTTACTTAACCTTATTAAAGATAATTCTATTTTATATATTGATTTTTTCTAAAAATTATTTGAAAAATGTTTTTAATGTTAGTGTTCCCGATATAACTTTTATTCTTAATTTACGAAACATATCCATACAAATGATTGGAAACGATTTTTCCTCTCAAATTTTATTTACAAGATTTAAATTTTTTCAAAACATTATATGACTTAATTTCTGTATTAGTGGGTAACATAAACTGGAAAGCAATATTTTTTTTTTAGAAATTAAAAAGAAATGTTATGAATTAGAAAATTTAAATATACAAGAAAAAATGAGTGTGATCTAATATGAAAAACAAGCCCCCTTATACCGAAGGAGAAAAAAGAGAAACATTTGGAATTACTTATAGTATTAATAGGATAGAATGAAAATATTATAAAAATGAATAAAAACAAATTTTAGTGAGAATTAAAATATTATACATAAAAATTAGCTTGCATAACTATTAAATGATTTATCTCTTTATTATAAAGAAAAATATCTTTTTTTCTTTAGGAAGCATAATTTGATTTTCAAATGTATTTATCTGGAACAAGAAATTAAATTTTTAATTTCTGATTTCTTCCAATATAAAAAGAACGGGAAAGTCAACATTTACGAATTATAAATACAAATAACAAGGATCTCAAGTTAACAAATGTTGAAAAGTTTTGAAACCTAAATAAAATTCTTTAAAACAAAGATGATTTTTTTTTTCATTTATTGAATTATTAGGAATTTAAAAAAGAAACATTTGTGGGAAAAAATAACTTTTTTCTGAAAGTCTTAATTTTATGATATTATTGATAATAGAAGATATGAAGTATTAAAAATGCATAAGCCTTCAGTGATTTTCATCAGTTTTATCCTTCTGAAAGATACTTCCAAAAGTTTGAAAATAAAATAGAAGTCTGTAAAGTTCGAACAAATTATTCCGATTATTTTTATTCATATTCGGCTGAGTCGTTGATTGATCAAAGAAAATATTATTAGAAAATTCTCGCATTTTTTTCTTTACGTTATCATTTTATATATATTTTATTAATAAAGATCTTATATTCCAGCGTATAAGCTGAGAAGTTGGAAATTTTATTTAAGGTGTGAAAATGAGGGGGTCGACTTCTATGCGAGTCTACTAATCTCGTTAAAAAGGTAGTTTAAGAAAAATAAATTGTTTTTAACAGTTTCCGTTAGCCGTGTGGAAAGGATTTTAATCCTTTAAATTTTAGGTATTTTGAATATAATTTTGTTCTAAATAGCTCACACACACACACACACACAATTCCTTCAAATTCAATGCAAATATTCGAGTTTCCAAATAGTTCATTAAACTCACATTCAACCATTGGGATCTGAAGGTTTTTGATCATTATATCGCGAGTTCTTTTCCCAGGGCTTGAAACACAGGCCGAGGATTACTTTCCGTGTTCCAATTTCTCTTTCCGTTACTTTGAGACAAACAAAAGGGAAGCAGAAAATAAGACAGGCGCAGACACAAAGGAATGGAATAAGCTTCAGATAGGATTAGCAGAAATAAATCTAGGGTCGTATGTTTTACAACACTTTGATTGGAAAACATTGAGCACTTGGCAACATTCCTATACCAATGGTCACATATTTGAAAATTACATAAACCTTTTTTTTTTTTCATTTCAATTTGGCTTATGTACGAATTTCCAATTTTGGATGAATTTTTAAAGAAAAAACGCCCTCTAGGCTCATACTCGGATGGATTGTATTCGGAGAAAAACGATAATTGAATTATATATATATATATGAATTTCTGTTGCATTCTGTGAGACCAGTCAATTGTTAAAACAAAGTACATTTTAATTATTATCTAGAAACTTTTTTAAAATTCATTTTATGTATTAAACAATTGAAATCAATTACAACGTCTGAATTAGATCTATTCGTTCAATATCGACCGCATTTGATTCCTTTTTCACCTTATTTAACATTTACATATCACTATTAAGTTAAGAATAAGAATCTCACTCCCAACAAAATTTAATACACCCACAAGAGGAACACCTTCAGTAATTTGAAGGCCACGATATATGAACAAGCCGGACTAACCAGATGAAGAGCTTGCTTGTTACTTTATTAGATCCGGGCCGCGTATCTAGATTTAATTACAAACTTGGAGAGGCAACCGACTTAATTATAAGCGTCTCTTGGCTACCAGACAGTTGTCAGGTGGACTGTGAGTCTTCCTTTTCAAGTGCATCCGATCGGATTCCGTGTATTTAGGTGTGGATCGAAGCAGCCAGACCTACAAGTACATCACTTTGCCATTAAAATCCTTTCATCCCTCTGTTGGTAGCCATTATACATGTTATTCCGTGTTTTATTGATTGCAGTAGATACCTAAATGGATATATATCGACTGTTAGTCAACAATTAGACGATAAGGTTAGTGTAGAAAGTATCTTTACCCTTGAACAGAGATAGATTATATTTTTTTTGTGGCAAAAGTGTCAAAATTCATTAAGGATTTAAATATTATGAAATTAAAGGAAGTGCGCGCCACTGCGCCAACAATGTTTAATTTATGGAGTTTTTGTCTACCTTTTTCTCAGAAACTGTTAAATGTAAAGACTTAAATTTTTGCCTGTATATTAATTAGACTTTAAAATTCATACTGAAGTCAGATTTTTCAAATATACTATTCATTTTTTTCAAACACTTTTACAGCGCATCACTATGAATTTTTTTTTAATTGTCTTTCTTTTTTACGATATCTGATCTCCAGTCAAATATTTTGGGAATCACTTAAGTACGTATAATTACATATCGGTAATGTGCAGTAAAATTTGCAGGAGCGTTCATACAGTAGATTCTGAGAAAAATGGTAAACGCAGTTTTAAAAACATTTTGAAAAAAAAATTCATTTTTAATATAAAATGTCATTTTATAACAAAAATTATGACATACAACCTGTATTTGCCCATATTTTCTTAACAAAACCCTTTTCTCTGTCTCTTTTAAGACTTTGTTGTTTCCAATTTAACCTAAATTTCCCGGAAAATATATACATAGCCTTTTTCAGTTTTTATCTATCGAAATATTTTGTAGAATTTACGTCCATTTCTACAAATTCTGTATCAATCTTTGAAGAATTGTCAGCTTTTATGCATTACCCAAATCAAAGTTCACTATAAAATATCGTAAGTATAATGTAAATATGTACCAATATGTAAAAGTATGCATTTGGGAATACATTATTATGAGACATTTCGAAAAGTTTCAGTAGGGTTTTGTATGTTCACACATGCAAACACAATTTCTAAAAGTATCAGAATTCAAAAGTTTTTTCTAAATATTGGACAAATGATATCCAAAAGAAAAAAATTTTATGTTTTTAAACATGGAATTTATGAATTTTTATGTATATAAAGGGCTTCTTGAAACGACAAAGGGCATTGCATTTGAGGTATCTTTATGTACCTTTTATTAAGAAACTTTAAAATACTAAAGCTTAAAAACGTGTGTGTACAATAAATATGCATTTATATTTATACTGAAGTGAAATTTTTAAAATATGTTGTTCAGCTAAAAAAAATAGCTTTTGTCGAGAATAAATATAAATTTAATTTAAAAAATTTGTTATTTTTTTGGTCAAGAAATGTGATTTTTAGAAAAATGCCTTAGTAATATTTCAAAAAATCTCCCTTTAGTATGCACAAGTGTACATAAGTAATAAATAGTATAAACTTGTGGTGTATCCATACAGTAGATTTAGAGAAATTGCATTTTTAATTACAATTTTAAAAAATATAATTTTTAGGAAACATCACTTTTTGTATGCAGTCTTACTTCATCAAAAATCCTGCACTTAAATCTATTTTTGCCTTACTTTTTTATAAATATTATTTTCTTCTTTTCTTTTTAATGTTTTTTTTAATATATTTTTCATATATTCTTTCATATATTTTCATATATAATTATTTTTCATTGTATTAATATATTTATTGGATCTTTGCATCAAAATTGAAATTATTTTTGAGAAAAATGTTTTTAAAAAGTATTGTTCAAAAAATTTTTTGGCGGCACAGTTTACTTTATTATTTTTTTTTCAGTACAATTGTTCATCATAGATTAATTCAATGTAATCTTTTTATCTGTTTTAGATATTTTGCTGATTCTGTTCACACTAATTTAATTTCTACTACCGTTGAAGGCTATGTAATATATGCTATTTATGGTAGTATTTTGTGAAAGACTTTATATACGAGGTGTGACCCTCCCCCCCCCCCAAAAAAAAGAGACTGTTCCAATAAATCATTGTATTTACAGAATCAGTTCACTGTGATATTATCACCTTCAAAGTAGTTCTCTTCAGTATTCACACACTTCTGCATTCGGTGCTGCCATTGCTGGTAACAGTTATAGAACGAGGTTTTTGGAAGTCCCTACAGGAGATTTTCCGTTTTTGCCTGGACCTCTTAAACTGAGGTAAAACAGGTTCCCTTTAGGCAAGATGTAACTGTAGAAAATTGAACAAATTTTCATGGGGCCAAATCAAGGGATTAAAGAGGATGTTCCATCATAGAAATAATTTTGCTGATCAGAAACTGATTGACAGATAAGGCCATGTGAGCGGATGCGCTGTGTTGGTGCAACAGTCTTCCATCCCTCTCCAATACTGGTATTTTTTTCCTAATATTTTCACAAAATTTTTTTAGTACTTCAATGCATTCTTTTAGTTCTTCAGTGTCATTACCAGTTTGATTACTTATGTAAGTAGGTGTTGTAATTGAAATGTTAAATGAGAGTAGGTGGCGCGCCATCTGAGCTGTACTAGCTTGTAGAGTCAATTATGTAATGTTCTTTGTCCTCTATTTATGTCTTCTGTGTGTGTTGTCTAATAAACCAAATTGACTAAGAGGATGAACTGAATCATTGGAATTATATAAAAATATAATGGATACATATAATCGACTAAATGACCAACAGAATTACAGAATTGGGAATAATAATAGTAGGAAACCACTCAAATCACCAATTTTGGCTATGTTTTGGTCTATAATCACTGACCTTGAGCGCTCAGCAGCTTCATCATTTTCCACTTTGACCTTCCACCTAAAAACCTCTTACTTCATTCAAACACGTGTGCGCGAGACAAAGTTTCATCTCCATAAGCCTCGGTTAGTATTTGAAATGTTTTCGTGACTGATTTCTTAAGTTTCACAAGAAACTTGATTTTGATTCGACATTTTCCCTGCAGAATGCAGTTGCACTCAATGATGCAATATTCCCAACTGGCATGATCAATTAAGGCGAAACTGGCCACGTGAATGATAATTCGTGTGATGACGTCACCGAAACACTCTTTTTTTCAAGTTACACAGTATCGTTTTGTGTGTCACACCTTGTTTTGCCTTCATTAGACTTTCCATATTTAGACATTTCATGACATTTAAAATTTATTTGCTAGTTTCTATTCCCAATTTCTGAGGTATTTTTAAATTTTTATGTATTACCATCATTAAAAGGGCAAACCACATCATAAACATCAAGTAAAAAGGTTTCAATCTGTACAATGTGAAAAATGGATGTGCGTTGTAAAATGTGTGACAATGATATGGACTTCTAAGTTTTAAGAAATAATTCTGTGCTGGCTATTACATTTGTTTTGAAGCTCTGTGCTTGTAGAATTTTCTTCTCATTTTTATGAAGGGTCTATTTCATTTTTTAAAGCAAATACAGTATTTTCAAACTTATTATGGTCTTCATAATGCATATATTTTTCTTCAAAGAAAATTCCCATTCAAAGTGTGAATTTTTCTTTATTTTTTTCATAATAACTTTACATTATTATTATTTGATTACTATTATATTATTGTTGTTATTATTACCATTCAAATAATGATTGAAGCTCCACGAAATGCATGCAAACTTCTCTCCAAAAACAAATAAGAGACCTATCAGTTTTACTTGCAGTTACTCTACTGTTAAATAAAATAAAATCATTTGAGGCTTTGAAATTGCTCCTCAGGTTTAAAAGGTCGATGTTTACTTTTTTGAAGTTTACCCCTTAAGAATCAATTTACATAAAAAGCCCCCGGTATGAAAATAATATGAGGAGTGAAATTTGTACAAGCGTTAACAAAAAGCGTTACGCTGTGTTCTACTTATGCGCCAAGTTGCTGTCGGAAGGAAGAATGACTAATTTTTCTTCTTTTTTTTAAAATTACAATCATTCTTTTACTACATTCTTTTTACTATTATTTTTCTTTTACTAAGTGGTAGCATGGATCTGATCTAGTTGCCGCTAGATGTCTGAGGGATTTGAAACAACAACTACCGAAAGCAGAAAAAAAATAATTACAGGATTAGAAAGTTGATTTATTTCGCCATGGTACGATACAACTTTGTTTACAAAATAACGAAATTTTGCATTTTATACGATTTTTTTCTGAAATAAGTCAATATAGATTCATTTTTTATGCAAAGAGTTTTTCCATCGTTCTGTACAAATTTCTTATCATTGTAATGTAGCAAAAATCTGTACAAAAAAGGTTCATACTTTTTTTCTTTTTGAATCAGTATTTAAAATATGAAATAAAATCTTTTTTTTAACGATTTTTCAAAAAATACACAAAATTTTAACTAAACATTTAAAATCTTGGTTATTTATAAAAATATTTACATGAAACTATTTTCCGTGTGTCAAACGTAGTTTTCCGTATTTTGTTAAAAGATAGAAAACATTGCTTGAAAATTACGGATTTTAAAAGTTTTTGTGTTTTATACATCTAATACACTTTTTACTAGAAATCATTTATGTAGTTTGTATTTTAGATTTTTTGTTTAAAATTTACGATTATTTGTTATCTATGCGGGAAACTTGGAAAATGTATTTTAAAAACTAAGCTCTCAAAAAAATATTGAAACTTTGAAAAAAAAAATCGCAAACTACATTTACTGGCGTTTCTTTATTTAGTGTAATTGGCGTCGAAAACAGGTTTTTAGCCAAGCGACACTTCATGCCTAAGCTCTTTTGACGAAAAAGTTGATCATAACTGAAAATCACCAAATTTGACGATATGTATTTCATACTGTTTTGGTGCGTTGAATAGCAAAGTAACGAAGCATGAGTTTCGAAAATAAACTGTATTTCAATTACAGAATCAATATACTCCGTTAGAATATTCCCTTTGTAGCGGTATCTTTAACAGTCAGTGACAGCCTCCGGACAGAAGTGATTCAGTATACCAGGCTTTCTACTGTTCATCTTAATGCAATTGATCCAATTAGGATCCATCAAATGAATGGAGGGAATATGATTCTCTTTTCTCTCCACTGCCAAAGTCTCCGGGCACATGCACGGGATCTCCTTCGTAATGTTGCGTAAAAAGCACACATTTGGATGTAACCAGATAAATGGCTTCAACAAGAAGTTGAAATTGAAAATTTTAAGCACATAACATAGTATAAACGACAATCGTGGGGGCGGTGTCACCATCTATCAAAACGTGTGCGATTCACAGCATAAGTTTATTGATAATCACGATGATTTTGTGAGAAAAAAATACCGTTAACCCAACTAAATATAATTTGGGAGATGTGCGACGAGATGCTGTGGTTACCTAACGGTAAACCCATTGTAGTCACCCCCCACAGTTTATATTTCTGTCAATCAGAATGTTAATGGCATTATATCCACGAGGCATTATCAGCTTATACAGAAGGTGTTTCTAAACTACTCACAAACCATTCATACTCGGCAGCGATTTCAGTATTTATTTTGACAAAAATGAAGGATTGAGATGAGTACAATTTTTAAAATCAGAGCTTAATTTGGATTTTGTGTCTGGGGACGACTAGGTGTGAAGCAACCATTGATCACGTATCTACTGACATTCACGTATCAGACTTCACTTACCACAAGCTTCTTGTGACAGGGATTAATAATGGCGAAAGAAAGTAATTAATACTAAAAATGATATTAATAGTGAAGTAAATCAACATCCTAAATAATGTACTCATGCGTAACAAATATTTATATCACGTAATTGACGTATATTATTTTATATATATATATAATACGACGATGTTGTTGGAATGGATTCTTTATATGAGATTGATAAAGCAGTACGGTGATTGAATAAAACTTGTTTATTATCCATCTTGAACACATTACAAGGACGACACAAAACACTCACACACACAAACACAAGCTGCATCCAGCTATATGTTTACGCAGACAAAATACAGAAGCGAAAAAGGACGGTCTCCAGGAATCTCGGTATTTTTAGGCCGCTCAAATCACATGATCTGAGTGGGTGGATAGGTGTAGTTTAAAATACTCTTGTTAGGCGGCGGGTTAACTTATTATTAAAACGTTGGTCCTGAAGGGATGGACCATTGGCAATTAAAGGATATTTAAAAGGATTAAATTAGTGGGAATTATTACATATATATATTATTCGACCGAATCTATATGAAAAATGTGAATAGAATGAAGAAAACTGCATGCATGGTTTTTCAATATTATGAGATGTGTTTCTTTACCCTTTTTCCTACTATATAATCAAAGACAACCGTATTTAAGGAGTAAACTCTAGTCGTGCATCGGAGCCGACGTACACAGTTTTTTTTATTTGTCAAAGTGGACGTCTTATGTCATCTTGTTATATTTTTAAAGTCATTTTGACATACAAAAACTCATAAAATAGCAAATTTATTGCATCACTAAAGTTCATGAATTGGAGATGTTACTGACACTTAACAAAATATAAATTATTTCTTCTCTTAAATATTGTCTGTGTGTCAATATCAATTCCGGATAAAAAAAAATATGCATAAACTCTTAATTTTTAAATGCATTTTTAACTTTTATGGGTTTTACAACCAGGAGATGTTTAAGTTATACATCCAACACTTTTATTACACGGTAGATAACGTTCCTTAAAAAAACGTGCAAAAAATACCTATGAGACGTTTGGTTAATTTGTAGATAGGTTCCACAACTTTAAGCAATCGTGTAATATGAGAAAACTTTAAATCATTTTTCCAGATAAACGTGCAAAAATGGAATGATAAAATCCATTTTATGCATTTATAAAATAAAAATAATTCATTTTTATTAGAAAAAAATTTAAATAGTGTGCAGTGAAAAATTCAGTCTATAAGTAAATGCAACATATAAAAATTAAAGTTATTAGACTATAACAACTTCTAATCGCTACTTGCACACATACGACGAACTGGATTTAAAAAAAGCTGTCCTCAGAAGATGTGTAAGATCTCTAGCACAACTATTGACTTTTGATTCAAATGAAGCATTTCGTTCGTTATTAATGAACTTAGTTGGGTTTTTTGTTGTTGATGATGTTGCTAGGTTTTTTTTGTGTGTTTGTTTTTCCTTCTATAGTTCTTGATATCCTGCTACACAAAACTTATGCTTATGTAGAAATTATAACGCACGCTCTATATATATATATGTCAGGATCATGCGTAAGCAAATGTTTCATATTTGTAATAAATTTCAAGACCTTGCTGATTAAATGAGCTGTTAATAGTTCAACTTCACCTTTGACTTTGTCATTATCAACTTTAATATCATAAAGTGTCATAAATTCGATCCAATCGTCCTCATCGGATGGGCACGAATCCCCAAATTTTTTCGAGTTTCATGCTAAAACAAAAACTTGGTTTAAAAAAAATCGTTGAATTCGTGTGCTGTGTTATTTCAAATCATGAAAAAATTTTCGTTTAAAAAAAGAGTTGGGTATACTTCCCTTCTTCCTGTATTGGAATTTGAAATGCTGTTCCACAACACATCGAATCCGGTTAATTTTAAGTTAAATGTATTTATTTCGTATGTGAACACGTTCGTAATCCTCATTAATTCTTCACGCGCAATGAAATGGAATACAGAAATGAATTGTACCTCCCCTCTCTATATAGAGGGGAAAAAACACTGCAGGTACAAAGTCAGAACATCTCACTTTATGTTTACTGCCCTTAGTAAGCAAAGATGCTTTGCCCTCTTGGATACCTTACCCATCATTTTCTAGTTTGATCCTGCAGGATTAAACGCGGTAATCTAGTGATTATGGTCAGGAATTCATGGACGGCGTGTCACAAGTTCTTGTCACTGAAAACCCACCATGTGGAGGGGGCTATGCACGTAAAATATGTCACGACTAGTTGGTGGCGTGTTGTGGCCGGTTATAAAGATGATGCCAGTTCAGATGTCATTATCGTCTCATGATCGAGGTTTAAAATTACGAAATCCTTCATCAATAACCCCGTGTTGTTCTATAGTGCGTTGTTAATAATCTCACTCACTAGCTTGACTCTTCAGTTTTTCATTCCATCCCCTCTTCTCAACACATTTATTAAGTTCAGTCTAAATTGCATGTTCCCACACTTTTTTTCGTTCATTATCCACTTTTCAAGATATAAATAGTTTGATGTCCTCCCATCTCTTGTTATAGAAATCTTTCTTCTTTATGCCGATCGATATTTTTGATGCAAACTGCAACTAACTTTCTTTTGTATTTAGTGATGCGTATTGTCAGAAATTAAGGTAAAATAGAGAAACAGCCCCAAAACAAAGTAAGTAAGGGAAGTTTTTCTAACTGATAATTCGCGTGGATTTAATGATTTAATTTGCAAAAACAGCAAACTTTAAAACTATTTTTAAGCTAATGACCAAAAGATTTTCTAACATAACATAAGTAATAAAAAGCCTTATTTTAATGGGTTGAAATTGATTCGAAGGAGATTATACGTGTTAGAGCCAGAGTGGTGTAGATGTTAAAAACTATTGTCTAGCGATTAATGCTTAAAGCGTTTCCATTAGGCATATTTATGTAACAATATTAAGAATAGCTGAGCCACTGAAGCTAAAAGTAATTTCTGCAGCTAAATATATATTTATCAGTACAAAAAGGAAGACTCGTATTCAATTCTGGCGCGTCGACATGCACAAATGAATTTATTTGTAGCCAAAAAAGGACGATACGTGCAATTTCATCGTAAATATTGTTTCAAAATATTGGAATTATTAATTTTAAAAAATCATCTTAAATAATTTACAAAACCAGTACAGTTGAAATAATGTCTCCTTGGAAATTCAAATTCGTGTTAATCGTCGTATTTTCATAACCTTTCTGTATAAGTTTTGAAAAAGATGAACAACTTCGAAATGCCCAGATGTAGTTTTCAACAAAAAGTAAATTTTTGATGGGTTGAAATTAGTGTGCATAGGTCAAAAGGAAAGAAGCGATATAATTTCTTCTTTACTATATTTTCCATTTACTTTTTGTCTTACAATTTATTTAAGTGATTAAAAGTTTAAATTTTTTTTTTCATGTTTACTCATAAATGGATTTTTATTCATTTCATTGTATTTATTGCTTTCATATTTAAAGAAACATTCAAATGCATTTTTTTTCATGTGTGCATATTGTAGTCTAATATTAATATCTTAATATGACAATTCTTTTGCCATAAAACCATGATTCAAAATTGATTAGACCATTTCCAATTCTTGATAATCCACAGGAAAGGGAATTTTAAGCGTATCTTCCTTATATGATGGGGAGATTCAAACAGTTAATCAATTATTAAAAATAATCAATTATTTTGTTTTACATTGTGGCAACGATATTTTTGTATCGATTTGTTTGAATTCAATCAAAAACTACATGTTACGTAATCGTCTGATTTTATATTTGATGTTTTAGTACCTGTTTTATATAAAATGATAGAAGAAAAATTTTCAATGTTTGTGCTTGGAATTGAACGACACAGAACTTAGAATACGAAAATATATTTCAAACCTTATGTTACTTTATACAATACACATTTTATAAAAGGAATAATCAATAGATTAAATCGTTTGGTTTCATTCTAGAAAAAATAACATTTAAATATTATTTTGAGATTATTATCTATCGCATGCGCGCGTATTATTTTTGTAAATTCTTCATTCAGTTTCGCAATTAAAAATTGTTATACTTTATAATACTAATAAAAATATCAGGTGGGCAAAAAGTCCATAAAATTTTTTAAAATTTATAAAACATGAAAAATTATACAAAATAAAAAACAGTTTGCAGGTTTATCATCTGTAAGTCCCCGGGATTTTTTTAAGATAAGAAAAAAAATAAACCAATAGATGGCGCTGGTAGAAATGACTTAGTTGGAAATATGCAATGGAAATATGCAAATGAAACAGTCGATTAGAAATATTGATGCTCTCGACACAGATCCTTGATTGGTTCTTTTTGGTGAAGATGTTTTAATTGAACAAGGAATCAGCAACTGTTGCTCTGCATAAATTCCTTCAGAAAACTATGAAGACTGGGAAAGGCCCTTTAACAGTAGAAGGCCTCAAAAAGCTTGTTCAGTGATTTGAGGAAACTGGATCGCTTGAAGAGTGTATAAGATCCGGTCGGCCAAGTCTAAGGCAAATGCGTTCGGCGTGTGTTGCAGCCGAAATGGAAAAATTAGTGTCAGATTCATTAGCAAACAATACAAGTATCCATGGTCTCCCCGGTCCCCAAATCTGACACCAGTAGAGTTTGGGCCGTGGAGATATTTAAAATCCCCACGATCCCATCCATTCAATCTGTCGGAATGGAAAGATGCGATCCGCCGAGAGCTGTGAGTCCGACATTCTGAACTCTGCCGTGGGTGGATTTGTGATACGCTTGGAATGTGTCATCACCTCTGGTGGTGGACATGTGGTGGATACATATAGCTATAATAAATGATTTGGTAATATTTTTCTTATTTGCGTGTCTTTTCTTTAATTTATGTACGAAACGCCACCTATCGGCTGTTTTTGAGTTATTAATTTCTTTTCTTAAAAAACAAAATTCCCGTGACTTATCGATTTTAAACCTGAAAACCTTTTTTTATTTTGTTTAATTTTTCGGGTTTTATAATTTTTTAAAATTTTTACGGACTTTTTGCTCACCCGGTAAAAAATTTATTATATAGATGAGAGTTGGGTTTTATGGAGTAACCTTTACATTTCTAAAAATATCTTTACTGGTTTTTGTGTGTGATAAAAAAAAATGTCCAAAATCATCACAGATATATACTGTACACGATTGTAAGGAATTGTCAAAAAAATATTTATTTTGTTGCCGTAAAACATTTATTTTCTAGAAAAGGCAGTATGGTATAGAAGGTTTTAAAAATTGGAAAATTAATTAAAACTGCCTAAACATAGTTATTTCTAAATATAAAAGCCATATTTTTAAGAATACGCGAACGTCATTTCTGTTTCGTGTCTGCTTACTGAAGTCACAAATATGATCTTTCTCTGCTCCAGTGCAATCAAGGTGAGCCCACATGAAACTGTTGAAGGAACTGTTGAATCCAAATTTCCTCTCGTTGATCTTTAGAGAATTTTCGGTTATCGAAGTGCATTCAGTGGTCTTTGTTTTCTGGTTCTTTAGATGATGGCATGAAGGGGTATCGGAACACCCTATACAGATAATGTTAAAAAGGCCTTTTTCGATGTTCCTTTTCTAAAAATCTGTTGTAAATATAACCCCCAAAATTTTTTTACAAGTTAAACATAGATTTAGTATTATACTGAAATAAGCTTTTTGTTTAAAATTTTCATTAGTTTTTTTTGAAAAAAATTTTATTTGATGTATTTCGAGAAAACAAAATTTTTCGACAAAAAAAATTTATAAAAAATATATATATACAAAATTTTGCTAAAAGCTCATTCCAGTAAATACTAAAACATACAAATAATGTGTCATATAAATTTTGTGGACATAAAATATATAATTTCTGAGAAAAGGTACATCGAACCTTCAAAAATGACATTTTGAGAAAAACACATTTTTATAAAAAAAACTCACCTTATCAAAACATTCCAGGTCCATATTCCAAATTTTGAGCATTTTTTGAAAATTCACCCTCTTGTATTACTCTTTTAAGTCTTTTTATCTTTCTGACCTCTTTAGTTTTTTATAAATTGGCATATCTTGCCCTTGTAATCCTCTCTTTATCGAGACGTTCCATGCAGCATGTCGCATAATATCCAGGCTCTATGTTTAGTTTTTTCAAAATATCCAACTTTGTTGCATTCCTTTCATTAAAGGATGCAATAGCATCATATGTACCAAAGGAAAGTGTTTCTAAGTGCACGAATGTCTTTTTGGGGACACGAGACCAAATAACATTATTAATGCTTTCATTTGGATTCTGCGTGTTCCCATGTAAACATTTTTTCAGTAACTCTGGATCAGAAAGATCCCTAAAAATAGGCCTAATGGCTTCCACAACAGCAACTGGAAGTTTATGTTTGAGGAGGTAAACTTTATTTTCCAATTGTGCCTTCTTATAACGGCACCACGTATCAGGACCTGATGGACAAAATCCATGTTGTGGATTTTCATCGGTTGATATTTTGTGAAGAAATATTGCCCATATAGCTTGTCGCATATCCTTCACACTTGACAAATTTCTTCGAATGGCAAGCCCATAATAGGTTTGCAATTGGTTAATAGATGCTTCCGTTAATCTATTTTTTCCACATAATTCCTTGCCATCTGACAATTTTTTACCTCTCATCTTTGCTTTGAAACGTCGGAGGCGAGATCCTATCCGTTTCATAACATGGCCTATACACTCATGTTTTGTGATCGTACAATTATCACCGTATACTTTATTTTTCACAATGTTATCAAAAGCTTTGGAGTCTCCATCTCCTAAATATTTTGTGTAACGCACATCATAGCGTTGAACAGAGCGCTGAAATATCGATAGAGCTCCATCGACTTCCATTCGTCCACTATATCCGTCGAAGTTCTTCTTGCAGACTGGTCCATGTTTCTTTTTGTCTTTGCAAACACAATGTTTTGATAATATTTGAGTGTCAATTACTTTTCCCGTGTCCACACTCGTAACTGTAACGACACCATTCATAGAAGAAAATCCTCTTTTCTGCCATGTTCCATCAACCGCCACAGGAATGTCTCTAATGTTCTGATTTTCTTGCACTGCTTCTTCTACGGCATCTTTCATCGTTGCATCACACACATCCTTGGTTGCACCTAACAGCATTTTATTATATTTTGAGAACTTTGTCGGTGGGGGTGGTAAGTTCATGATTCCGCAAAACATTCGTGTAGCTTCTGCACCTTTCCCTATGTATCTCATTGCATAAACAAACCTGGTGTTTATTTCGTAGGTGCTGGGTTTCCCAATTTCATCTTTGCACTGCTTGGAGGAACAAAACTTGTAGCTATAACTGCAAAAATCACAGAGTATATCAAGTTCAACAGCTCCACCTGAACAATTTTCTTCACAGGAAAGGTTAAGTCCTGTTGCCCCACACTGCAAACATTTGACAGCCTCAGAAAATACACCAGCTAAAACATTTAAATCCACAATAACATTTTTAAATCCACTATTAAACTCACTTTTGTATGAGTTATTTAAATTGCAAAGTTTTTTTTTCTGAAGCAGAAACATTACTATTAGAAGTAGAAAACTGCTGTGGTACAGAATCACTTGTCACTGTTGATTCGGAATTACTTCTCCTGCCTTGATTAAAATTACCTCGCCTTTTTTTAAAAACTTTGCTGCTAGATCTAGGCATTTTAAATATAACAAAATAATATTTAAAATCAAAATAATAACGTTGTAAAGAGCTAAGCAGGTCTAATTACTATAAACACAGCTTGAGCAAAGCAAACAGCGTATGAACGAACGATTTTTTTTCAAAAACAGGAATGTAAACAACGTGTAATTAGTTGTATCTCTGAAGCCGGTCTTAGGGAGAAAAATAACTGAGGCTTGGCAGCTAGCGTTACGAAAGAAATTTTAAAAATGACGTCAAACTTCTAACTAGCCAAAGAGGAAATACAATGTTTACCTTTTTTCTGTCCATTTAAATCGGTGACGCGCGTTTAGATGATTTTTGAAAACAAAATTTTAGCACTTCTAATTGTGCTAGAGATTAAAATGAGGTATTTTTGGAAAGGTAATGAGTTGAAGAATTAAAAAATGCAATAATCAGAAATTGACAAAAAAAAATTTTTTTACCCTTCCAACTGCCCTGAAGTACAAGTGATACATCAGAATGGAACGATTTTTAGATGCTAACACTGAAGTCCTTTCTTTCATTTTTGCGTCGAGATGGTCTTTTTAAGTTTGAATTCTTAACAAAGGGTCTTTGAATGCTGTTTTGGTGCCTCTGGTTTCTTTCTTTCTTTTTTTTGTCCCTTTCTTTTTTTACTCTCAAGCTTTTTTTCATATGGGAAATACGTTATTATAGAAGAAGATCCACTTTCCTCCCTTTATATTTGACTTGTGCTTTTTTTGGAGGAGGAAGTGATATAGGGAAGAACAAAACTTGTTGACTTCGACACATTAGGGATAGCTCTATCAGAGCTCTGAGAAGAAGAGGTGAGTGGGAGTTTGTAGACGAATGTAATGGCAGTGAGTGTAGAAACAATAAAATCTTCTCTTCTAAAGAAATTTCTGTTGACAAGTTAAATACGATTTGAAGCCGATTATATTTATGTCCTCGTCTAGAATATAGAATAATTTTCAAAATAACAGAATAATTATGCTTTGTTTTTTCCAATGCATTCAACTTTTAAAAAACGTATTTTAGTTTTAAATGATGCTATATTATAGCTTATATAATTAGTAACTATTGTTTAGTCATCAATATTATACTAAAAAGTCATTTTTTAACTTATGTTATATGAAACACTATGCATTTATCGAATACCTAGTATTCCATAATACCTAACTCGCCATTTTGGAAAAGGAACCTTTAAACTGAAGGAAAAACATTGCGAGTTAAAAACCAACCACAGCATTTTAAACTGCAATTATTTTGGTGTACATTATGCTTAACTTTAAGGTTCAAGTTATATGTGAACTAGTAGGTTAAAATGTTTGAAAACTTACATGCAAAATCTTTTGAAAATCACAAAACACACTTTGTTCTGTAGTGGGTGGTATGGCAACAACGAGAGTGGTCAACTCTCACTGCGACGTATCAAAAGAGTCTTTCTTGAGTAGACACAGTTTTCCCACACATTACCGGCTGAAAACAGAATATAAACCCCGGTATTCCATAATACCCGATTCTCATTTACTTATTTAATAAACTTATCTGTTGGACCTCTTCGGCGTATTGAAAAAAACAAGGATCTTCTTGGGAGACCATTGTTTTTGGCGATTCTGGGGTTCAAGTGCCACTAAAAAAAGGCCATTAAATCCTTCAAATTGTCATTATGTGTAAATTTGGACACATTCGGATATCCTCCTCGTCACTTGGCTAGTTCAAACACTCTCGTATTGTTCCAGAGTGTGGCGTTAATTGCAATTCATCGAGACCAGGTAAAAGCACTCAATTCTTCATGGTCTTTCTAAGGAATAAAACTATACATTTTTGTAAAACTTATAATTAATAAGTTAAATTTTAATGAAGATGTAAACATCTGTTTCTTACATGTTTAGATTAAAATTTTGAAAAATGACAGGTTCCTTTAAGGTAAAGCCTTTTTTAAAAAGTGGAACGAAAAAATGTTGCTGAAAACATACTCATGGACAAAAGATTAACGCACCAAAAAGGAGTCGTCAAAATGAAATGAAACGAAATTTTACATACGTACTGACTACTTTAATATAAGTAAATGATTAGAAAATCAAACAAATAGGATCATTTATTTCAGAGAAAATGGCAAAAGAACGGAGGATTTAATCCCCTTTAGCACGAATGCACGATGTGATACAATCGAGCGTTGAGACATCAAGTTCTGTATGATGTCTTGAGACATTACGTTCCATATTTGGTGTAACCTTGCCTCTATCTCGCTCAAACTCGTGGGATGCCCAACTCGCCGTCCCAAATGATCCCAGATATGCTCAATTAAGGACAAATCTCTGGGGAACGGGCAGTAACATTGCGGAGATAGTCTTATTGTGTGATGCCGAGCATTGTCATGTTAAAAAATGGCTCCTGGGAGCCGTTGCATGAGTGAAAACACATGTGTTCGCAGGATGTCATGGACATACCTCTGGGCTGTCATGGTACACGGAGTGACCGTGTATTATAGGCAATGGCACCCCATACCATCACACCAGCTGTGGGAGCGGTGTGTTGCTGTAAAGCAAAGGCAGGATTGAGGCGTTCACCACGGGGTCTCCACAGACGAACACGATTGTCATCACTGCTGAGATTGAATCTGGATTCGTCGCTAAAGACGACCTGGTTCAGTTCCGCTGCAGTTAAGTTTCCTCGTTCGTGTCACCACTCCAAACGCAGACGTCGATGGGTGAGCATCAAATACAACACACGTATTGAGCACTGCGATCTCAAATGTCCTTCACCCAGGTGCCTTCGTATGGTTCGAGAAGACACAGGGGCCCTAGTGAAGGGGCTACCTCTGCCTGGATGGCGGCCTATGGAGCAGTTGGCTGTAAGCGCGCATTTCTGACGATGTGGTGGTCTTCTCGACGACTGATCTGTCTAGGGCATTCTGAGCCTGGTCTTCGTGAAAAGGAGATCTCTCGGATCCACTGGTCCCAACACCTCCTCACAATACAACCAGAGCGCCGTAATTGACGAGCTACTCGCCTAGCTGACCACCCAGCTTTCATCATGCCGATGATTCTCCCCCTCTCAAACAGTGACAGATGCTCATATTGTCTTCAAAAACGGCGTAATGGCATGTCTACCTCAGCACTTCTTTTGTAAACGATTCAGCACACTCAAACAAGCTCCACAGAGAACGACTTTAAACGCCCTCTACCGGCTTTAAGTAATGAGCAATCACGCTGCATTTGTAATCATTTGCATATCTTCCCGGCATGTTCCATCATGCCAAGTTTCGTTCGATCCCGCAAATATTCTAATTTTTCTGTCCATGAGTGTAATTAAATTAACCTTTTTTCTACTAGTTTTTCACATATATATTTTTCTGAAAAATCCTTTTTTCTAAAATAAAAAAATTTAAGCGAGGGTAATTACGTGCTGTTCTTCAAACATAAGTCAAAATTGCGTTCCATCTTAATTTTTTGATTGTATGTATTTAAGTAAACCATTTATATATATATATATATATATATATACGCTTGTATCAAACGAAGTAAAATATTTTCCCTTGGGAAAAAATGAGAAAAAAAACATTGTTAATGCCTTTGAAAATATTTTAATTATGGTTCTTTTCCCCTTCGTACTGAAGGTGATACAACGTAAATAAGTACTAATTTATAAAAGTGCGTAAAGTATATTTTTTTTCAAAAGCATAGAAAAAATACCTTTTAAAGTTATCGCATCTTTTTTTATTTAAAAGGAAAATACCTAGCATCGACTAAACGTTTTTTTTTTTGTCTCATTATTTTAAACCAAAAAAGGGGAAGAAAGTTTTTTTTTTGTTAGGGAAAAAAGTAAGCATGTGCTTCCTCAGTTTACAATGTGATAATTAGGGCTCACGTTTCCAAATGCGATTCCTTTGAAAGGAGACGAGAGTTTTCCATTAGCTATTATTCCAATTTGAATTAAAGTATTACAAATAAAAGATAACATTGGTGGAATTAACCAATACGTTTCTCAAACTCCGAAATAAATAGAGTTTAACAAGTTTTAGACTCTTTTATATTGTTTTTAAATAGAAAATTACGTCTTTTTTGTCTAGTAATTACCGAAGTGGCTGATGAGAAAAAGAAAGTAAATTGAATTCAGTTTCTTTTCAACTAATTTCTAAGTATTTTTTAAATGATGATAATTTTCCTTAAAATAGATATAAAAAGTTTAATTATTATTATTATTTTAAAACTTAAGTTTCAAAATTTTTGTGCTGACAATTGTAAGTAGCTTGCATTATGAAACATTGCTTAAGAGAGTGCCAGACATTGACCATGTTATTAAGATAACTAGGAATTGTGTTTCAGAAAATAGTAGATTTTATAAAATAAATCTTACTGTGTATAAATTTTAAACCTATAAAATTAAAAAAATAGTCTTTCGTATTGGTAATTAAAATATATGAGCTTTTTTTAGCGCGTTTTTCACGAAGTGGAACAAAAGTGCTATTAGTACGCAAATTTCGTCTTCCTCGTCTTCGTTCCATATTTTGTCGTACCTTTTTCTCAGTCAATAATTAACCAATTGACCTCGGGTTTTCGCATTTGGTCGCATTTGTGCCCTAGATGAGCCAAATCATATTTAAATTTAATCATTTTTAATTTTTATTAAAGTACAGTACACTACTTTCTGTTAGTAAAAAGTTCATTAGTTGCATTATTGTAAAATACAACATGTGAAAAACACGCTAAAATTACTTGGCCATGCCAATGATTGATATCTTGTTTTGAGGTTTGCTCGATAGTAATTCCTCTTAAGGTCTCACTTTATTTTAACAATTATGAAATTTCGCGACTTTTACCTTTCACTGATGAGGTTCGCGTGGTATCTGTCGTCTTTATGTTCAAGTCTTGGTGCTGTTTAAGACTCGCTGCGTAAAGGAGTTGAACGCTTACGCTTTCGAGTCTCTAAGTTCTCATGAGTGCGTGATGTGGAAGATGGCAGAATGGGATATAAGTTCAGGCGTCGACCTCGTCTGTTGAATGAAGCTCAAAATTATGAAGTCGTCACCAATGTTGCTTCAGAGTGTGATGTAATCTCTGAAACTATTGGGTTAGATAACTGATTAATGCTGGTCAAGTACTCCCAGGATGTACTAACGATCATTTTCTTCTTTCGACCTGCCTTATCCTTCCAGTTCTTTTTTTTTTTTTTTTTTTTGTAAATCCATGCCTTTTTTTTTATTTGAAACATTTGATCTGGATCACGCAGTTTTGTAAGTTAACGAGAGACTTGGCGGGGTTGGATAAATCTATGCCTTGCGCCAAGTCAGTGAAACTAAACCACCAACCATAATGGGCAAAAAGGATTTTGGATTAAAAGTTTGGAAGGAACTTTTTTGGTAAAATATTTAGTAATAATAAGACTTTATCATGATTTTTTTGGAATTGAAATATAAGGCCTGTTTTTATATTTTTATTTTCTATTTACACAAGTATAGCCCTCTTTTTTTCATTTATTTCAAGGCATCTGAATTCGCATTCAAAAAAGTGACGCTTATGTTTTGTAGTTACAACAAATGAAGTAATCAATGTTAGCAATGCATCATTTGAAATTTATTGCGCAGAGAGAAACATGGTACAATAAATCATATAGTGTGCATAATAATATGATGGTGGTGTGATCCGTATAGAACAAGAAAAATTCTGTGTTTACTTTTACCATTTAAATGCTTAAAAATGATGAAAATGCTAAATATGAGATTCTAAAGCCAATAAAGTAGTGTTCTGAACCACACAAAAAAATAGTTTATACTTCTCTTATTCAAAGGACATAGACAAGGATAAGAAAAAGAATAGTCTCTTTCAATTAACTCATACTCCTGTTGGTCCTTGTTTCCACCTGGTAAACAAAATAAACAGGAAATAAATAACACAAAAAACATGAAACATGCAAATGTTGACATGTTTTTAGAATTTCAAGTAAGAAAAACTAATGTTCTTTGTAAAAGAAAATTGCATCATCTTGACAAATCCTATGGAGAAAAAATTATTTGTAAATATTAATTCTCTCATTTTTTCTAAAAGGATAAGAGTTTATAATACTGTAGAAAAGTTTTCTATAAAAACTCTACACTTTTTTCAGTCTTGACAATACTGTAAGTTATGGAGAAGAATTAGTTGATAGAGAGAATTATGTAATTTTTTTAATATCGGCCCTTATGGAGAATATAATTTAAAAGATACAGAATAATTAAATTATACATTAAGTTATTTAAACACGCTATATTTTAGAACACTAAATTTACACACTCATCCGTTTTATACAGTAAAACCAATCTTTAATTGATTTTCCTAAACTTACTGATGTAAATATTGAATTTAATACCGGAAATAAATTAACTAGATTATCATATAACCAGTTTTAATCTCTAAAAAAATCCTTGCGTAAGCATTAAAAAACCACTTATTTTCCTAATTCAATAATTCTCAATTTAAATTATTCTGCATGCTTAAGACCGACCTCCAAATGAACGTTTTATTGATTTCCCATAAAAAAGACGAACGAATTCTTAAAATTTAATGCGATGGACAATAAAGGGAGTCAGGGAGGAGTAATTCGGCGTGACACAGGAAATCCCTCATAAAACACACATAAGTGCTAAAGGAAGGTAATAAACTCGGAGATTTATCGGCCCTTGTGTGGAATTATAGCCAATGTGTGTGTATGGCTAGATAAGTTCAGGGATTCCGCTCATTGTGAATTTAAAGTAATTCAAATGGAGAAGATCATAAATAAGCATATGACGTCTCATTCAGTCGTAGTTAATGTTTGCTTTTAATTCCGTGGGAATAATCATTATATCCTATAATAGTTATGTATCGGCTCAATTCACAGGCGTATTGTCAATATTTATTCGAATATAAGCTGCACAAGGGTTATTATTAAAATTTAATGTATATAAATACTGATGAATTTACGATTATATAGATATATCACACACACGCACACACAGCGTGCATTGCATATCTCTAGATTCGAAGATACTGCTATTAAACTTCTTTTTTTTTCACCTAAGGAAAAGTAAGTAAAGGTAGCACAAATAAGGCTTAGAGTAGTGTTGGGTAAACACACAACAGTCCTCCGGTAAGATGGAATTCATGTAGGGTGTTCCATACAGCCCGCTGCAGATTTTAAGAATACTGATTTAGGAATTTTCAATTTCAATGTGTTAAAAACTAATAAGGATATGTTCCCCTTTTTTTATGTTTCACAATTTATATTGAAAGTTAGCTACATATACCATTGGGAAAAAAGCTACTCGCACACTCACTAAACTCATCATGAGATCCCGGAACGGTTAAACCTGCTGACTAAAATTTAGCTTGTATGTTTCTTTTATTAAGTAGAGATTCTATAAGAACGCGCTACGCGCTTTACGTAAATCGACTCCCCAGAGAGTTAGGGAGGGGGGTAATAAGATAAAAAAAGCCCCCTTTTTTAACTATGAGACCTACAGACTTGAAAATTGGCAGGTAATGCTTCTTTTATTAAGTAGATATGTTAAGATTGGTTTTTGCAAAAACCAACCACCAGGGTGGAAGGTTACACGGCTTTAAGATAAATATATTTCCGTTTTAGAAATTCAAGTCCATTTCAAATCATATTGCGTGGACGATAAGAATGATATGTATTACAATCGACTGCTTAATGCTAGGTCTCAGATATGAATAACTAAAAAGAAAATGGTTTACAATCACATACATCGTCATCAAATACCCAGTGAAGTGTGTGTGGGTGGGGGAGTTGTAACGGTTTATATATATATATGTATATATATTATATATTTTTATACGACTAAAATTCAGTGACGTAACAGAGAATTTTAGAACTTCTTCTCTGTTTTGGGCCCCAATTGATTAAAAACGATCTTAAAGTTAATCAGACGTTAGGTCTCCTAGAATCCTGCCCCCCCCCCTCCGAGATGCATGCGAGGTGTACGTTACGCCATTGCTAAAGTTAATTGATATAACAATCATTAATTAATGGAAAACTACCTCAGTCAATTGTTTCACCTTGACCCAAAGTTAAGATTCTACAAGTCTTTGCCCAAACTGAGTTTTCAAAATTAATTTGTCCTTCATTCAGAAATTTAGTGCTATTTTTGTTTCATCCCACGTACATGGAAATATGTTTTCTGTAATGAAACTTTTTTTTGCTTCCAATGGCGGATTAAAGATAACTGTAAACAAAATGAGAAACAGAGAATACTGACAAAAAATAACAGACGACAGAAAAAATAATAAAGGGAAAAGTAAGAAAAGAAACACAAGTTCCCAGTATAGTCTATAAATCACACATTTTGTGTCTGGACTTCCAATATCTGCTTTACATAGATCCAGAGCTGAGTGCATGGCAGCTACTAAAAGAATAGTGTCCATTTCTTCATTGGAGTCGCTCAGTTTACAAAGTGGACTTTGGGCAATGCTTATCATGTCTAGATCCTTGGACAGGCAGTCGTGGCCAGTGGCGATTCGAAAATCGGCCACAGCTCTATCTCGTGGCCATTTTTTAATATGAAGTTTGCTAAACCACACTTTTTGATTATTCTTTTGGTTGAATTTAGACCAGACATTTTCTCTGTAATATTTCTTTTTTATTGGCACTATGAAAAGGAAATGTATCGTTAGAGGTTTGAAAGATTTTTGTCCCTTTCTTCGCCAAGCAATCAGAATTTTCATTACCGTCAATGCCACAGTGCGACGGAATCCATTGCATGGCAATGTCTGTTTTATGGCATTGAAATAAATCACCAATTAACAGTTCACATTTGAGAATATCTTCCGATAAAGGTGCCTCGATGGAAGATATTGCTTGGAGGGCTACCCTTGTATCACACAAAATAACTACTTTTGAAACCCGATCTATGTGGCAAAGAAGTTGAGGTAGAGCAATACGTATAGCTGCAATGTCGGCGTCAAAAGCAATGCAGTGAATTCCTATTGGTGTATAGGAAGAGAATAGGTTGCAACAAACTCCAGCATCTGCATTACTGTTTGTTATCTATCAGCTTGGAACCATCCGCGTAAAAGTACAGCGATTCATTTTCAGGGTATAAGGAATCCAAAGTCTCCAAAGAAAGGATCCTTAGGATTTGGCTATATATTTCTTTCTTTTGGACCTCATGGAGCAACTCTGTTGAAAGTGCAAAGTCATACATTTCAGTCGGGTCGGAAGATTTTATTAGATCTTCTGGTTCGAAATGAAAACTATGAAGCTCTTTAACAGCCATGACTTTCTGAAAAAAGCCTCTCTATGATTTAAGATTTATCTTGGTATAGGATAAAGAATCCTTCCAAAGGGATAGGCGTTCTTGGATTCTAGTAGTTTTCTCCCATAAGACTGTTATTCTGTAATAGATTTAATAGGCATTGAATGGGTTGATAACAATAGAGCATCGATTGGTCAGTTTACAGCTCCCATAATTAGCCGTAAAAACGCTCGTTTGAATGAATGAAACTTAAAACAATCGGTAATGAAACTTAAGATACTTTATTTATCAGAAGCAAACCGATAGTTAAACATTTTACTGTGTTTCTCAAGATCAGGCCAATCTAATTCAAACTGAATGAGGAGGATTTTTTAGAAACTCAATCACGTTAGTATTATGTATACAGAAAGTTCTGTCATTTTATAAAACAAAACAAAGTTAAAAAATTTTCATTCCTTGAATAAACTCTGTTGAATAATATAATTGTAATCATTATTTATAAATTCTTGTCAGCATGATGGCATTTTGTAAATCCCATTTCTGTTTATAGTTATGTATGTATAATGCAGCCACATGCGTGACATAGTACGTATGCAGTACTTACATGCACGTACTGCAATATACTGTGTAGTAAAAAATATACGCTCTTGTTCACAAATTAAGAATAATTCAGAATCCCACGGTAATCGAGCTCTAGAATAAAAATTTCATCTCTGTAGAATTATCACACATCTCTCTTCAAGTAATTTGAAAAATATTAGAAGCCACACCAACCTTGATGCCGATAGTTTGTCTCAATGACGGGAACGTAAAGAAGAGGTATATGAAAAATGTTGGCAAAGAAGTAAAATTGTTCACAAGCGCTCAGTGTCATAACCGAATAGTTATTATACGGAGGACGCATGTGAGTTATTTTTTACTTTGTAGAATTATATGCCACCCGGAATGTAGACGTACTCAGACAAAAGTATCCGAAGAACTTGGAATTGCCCTATGTGTCATATCTAGGCTTTGCCAACAATTTCAAGATAACAGAAATGTCAGTAGACGTTACAATACAGGTCACCCATGAGTTACAACGCCTAATGAAGATCAGTATTTTGCTGTAACTGACAAAAGAAGCAGACGGAGCAGGTACAGGTACGACAGATTCAAAGCACACTGTGTACAGACGTTTTGGACATATCGGTCTATATATTTCTTGGACTGTCAAATGAGTTCCACTCACGGCAATTCTCTGTAGCCAGCGGTTAGCCTGAAGTTGTTCTTGTTTCTAATCCCTCGGAGATCTAGTGGCAGCTAGATCAGATCCATGATACCGAGAACTCTAGCGAAGTCAAGCACCAGTAGAGGACTTTCATAAACATCCGCCAGAGCGAACCCCAAGCAATCCAGGATGTGATCAAGGGATGCCGGCTTCAGATTGCATTTTTGCACAATGAAAAGACTTTGCGTCCTGAGTCGAATGTCATGTTTTTTAGATGTCCACTTATAAGTCTTGAGATGACCGTTTAATCATTTCTGTCACCTCCGAATTCTAACGTTTCTCCCGGGGTCTTCCTGCTGAACCAAGGATGGGCGAGAGGGGTGAGCCAGTCTTGTCTGACTGCTTTTTTCTTTATAGAAAAGATTTCTTTATATGTTAGTTTGTAGTCCCGGTTGAGAGGCTCAGAACAACCTCTTTTCGCCAAGATGTCTGCAGCATTGTTCCCTTGGATGTTAACATGGGAGGGAATCCACTGAAAGTGGACTTCCCTTCCCTTGGCTAGATTTTGAAGATGGGTGATAATTTGTATGCCCTCGAAGTCGCATACATTGCTCCAGTCCTGTAGATAATGAATCGAGCTCCGACTGTCAGTATGGACGCAAATGTCATTAGAATTCGTGCCGCCAAGGATGGTCTTTAATCCTTCATTTATGGCAGTTAATTCACTTCTGACTACCGAGCAGTTTTCCGGGTTGCGTCTAGAAAGCTGAACTGAAAGACTTTTGTTAAAGACACCAACCACTTCCAGCGTTGTTCAAATCGTCTTTACTGCCCTCTGTATAAATCAAAATGGAATCATTCGAAATGCCATCTATGACTTCCAGAGCCAACTGTTTTGGGTAATCGGGAGCATATTTGAGTTCTTGTTCGTGACGGACATAAGTTCATTATGAAAGTAAATTCCGGGTAGGCCATCAATCGGGTTCACACAAGGTCCTAGAGAAGATCGCTCTACAGAATGGGAAGTTAACTTCTTATTGTCAGCCAAACTGAATCGGCTATTCTTCTTTAATCTTTGGCAATTTATCCACTTGCACAAATATTTAGATGTTCGATTTGGATTTTCATAGCTTCTTAATTTGTTGAAATATTTAACCAAGTTTGAGTTTCTAACAAGACCGAGTGGTGGAAGATATACTTCATAAAGTACTATGTAGTTCGGGCAGGTACTTTTCAAGCCTGTTATGATGCGAGCTACACTTAATTGAACCCTCTCTAATTTGATGAGATTAGTTGAAGAGGCACTGAAATATACAGAGAACCCATACTCAAGGATTGGCCTGATGATGTAGCCTGAAGTAGTGAGCATGTGTACCTAACTTCGAAGGGCATTTCCTATTGAAAGGGGTAATTTTTCCCAAATCCAGCCCGATAACTTGGTAATCAGCATATCTGGGCTGTTATAATTCCTTATTCTTTAATTTAATTGGTATATAGACGATTATATATCCGTTATATTTTGAAAATCCAATGATTCAGTCAATTCTTGTAGACATTTTAGTTTATTGGACGACACACATAGAAGACATGTTTACAGTACAAAGAACATTACATAACTCTGACTCTACAAGCTAAACAAAGTATATCTCTCAGATGACTTGCAGCGCCATCTATTCATTTAACATTTAATTTACAACATGCACTGTATTTAATCGCATTGGAGACATATAATATATTAACCATCTTACCAACTATGTAATATTAAGTTTTTGTAAAAAAAAAAGGTTTTTTTTTCATGTAATTGCTTCAGGGAGCAAAAATCACATTTTTATTTAATGGTACACTACATACTCCATATTTTTGCTCTTTATCTTTTGTTTAATATAAATGGGTTTTTCTATGATTATGTTACTTTTGTTTTGTTTTTGAGCCTATAATTGCCACTGCAGACATTATTCTTAATTTATGGACATTAGTTTATTATCATGTGGTATTCTTCATTTAGAAAATATATTTTCAGATATTATATTTTCTTTTTAATCCAATTTTAAACCTGTGTTTGCTGCACTTAATTATGTTATTGAATAACGTATTTACGCAAATTAATGTAATGAAGAGAAAATAACTTTGTTTGAAAAATGAGTCATTTTGGGATTAAAATTTCCAATTACAATTTTCTGTAAATCAATAAATAACAAGAGTCTACTTGTAGAACAATAACATTATTATTTCCTTTATACTCTTGGGTTTCTTTTATTTTTCCTTCCTTCAGATGATCACTGAATATCAAATAATGTTTCAGAAGAAATTTCAGACGTAAGCTTATTTTTAATAACATATGAAATGCGAAGGAATACATTTGGAAGGATTTCCTACAATATGTAGCAGCTGAAGTTTAAAAGTTTAAAATGAATTTATAAAGTTTGTTAATAGTTAATATAAGGCATGTAAAGAAAGGACATTTTACAATTGCAGGTTTTGTTTTAGGTGTTTAAAATGACACACCACATTTTATATTTGTTTTTTTGTTAAAATTACTTGGCTTTTTTTTCGTTCGAAGACTACTTTTTTGAATTACTCAAATTCCATTCATAAATTCAATTATCTGTTATATACTGTTTGATAACAAACATATAGTTCGCAACACAAAGTAAGAAGTATTTCAAGTACTTTGTCGTGGTTGAGAGGAGAAGTACTCCTTACTTTCTTTATCTTTTTAAGCTGCTTAACTATATTATATATTAAATTCCTCTAAATGTATTGAGTTTCTTTATAAAGCTAACAATAACGATGAAAGAATAAGTGTTTTTAAAAAGGATATAAAGCTTTATCTAGAACTATTTTTGGAAAATGGTTAAAAAAAATTTCTAAAGATTTCAATGAAATGTTTTGAGAGATACAGACTAGATCGTAAACCTTCTTTTTTAATAACAGCTACAGGTCAATTTTATATAGTTTTTTGTCCCTTTCCATCACATTACAAAAGCACTTGACAGTATTAGTTATTAATTGGAAAAACTCCAGACACCATTATATACGTCTAGCAAATCTTATTTAAAAAAAAAATTCCTTTTGTTAAGTGAAAGTTATTTTAACCGATACATTGTAAGAAAGACTATCTACATTTTTATCTGATTGTTATTTTTTTTATCATTGACAATATCTTTAACTTTTTATTACGATGAGCTTTTTATTTAAGTCCTTTTCAAATTACAAAAGGAATTTTTTAAGAAAAAGAAACGGAAAAGAGGGGCAGAAACAAAATAAGAAAAGAAAAAATTTTCTGAATGTGTCTTTATCGAATTTTTTCTCAAGTGTCTATGGAGTAACAGGATATTTGAAATTTCTCAATAAATGGGGAGGGGGGGGAGTAAAAGGGTTACAGGGTTAGACACAATTTTAAAAAATTATATTTTCGAAACTACTGCATAGATTACAATAAATGATACATAAATGTAAAGAGAGAAATATACCAAGTTGTTTTCCCACCAATGATCTACAGCACATTTAATATCGCTGCGTGTGTGTGTGTGTGTGTGTGTGTGGTGTGTGTGTGTGTGTGTGTGTGTGTGAAATCCAAATATGGCGACAGACAAGAGTTTTTGCGTATTAGAGTATGCATGCTTTTTTTCTTCAATTATTTCGGTGCAACGTGCATCTAGAAATTCCTACGGATTTCTAAAACTGCCCCAAAAGAGAGTATTGTGTAATGTTATCATCAATTTAAGGAAACGGGCTGTATGTGTCAAAAGAAAAGAAGCGGCTGGCTTCTCAGAAGAAGCAATGAAGAAGCAGAGTTTTGTTTGAAGTCCACAGAAGTCTACCAGAATCATCGCCTGTAAACTTGGGATGCCCCAGAAAACGGCATTTGAAATTTTAGGACGAAAAATTAAATTTCAAGCCCTATCATTTGCAATTGACCCGACGAATAACAGCGGTCGAGAAGTAAGCATTAGGAACCATTGATAGATTGATGCCACAAAATGTATGAAACGAACTGGATTACAGACTGGAAGTCTGCCGTGTAACAAGAGGATCACACATGGAATATTTGCAACACACAAAAAAAAAGCATGGCATACTTCTCCTTACATTTATACATCACTTACTGTAATATGTGCTGTGGTTTCGAGAATGTGATTTTTTAAAATCGGGTCCAATGTTCTCAACCTGTAATAGTTTTGAGTCAAATACAAGGAAACTAATTTGATAAAGGAGTGCTACGCGCCAAACGCTATTTGGCGCGATTAAGAAATTGCGCTTAGCTGCGGTTGTTGTCGAGTTATACATAATATATCCAAGATGGCGGTTTTGCAATAACAAATACTTTAAGAAATAAAACTGTTTGGTGATATATTTCAAAACAATATAGCAATTTATTGATTAAAAATAACCAATATCAATCAAGAAATTATATATAATACTTTTTTAATTGAGAACTTTTATAAACTCCGCGCGCCAAACAGGGTCTTACAACACAAAGAAGGAAAGAATACACAACACAAACATACATGCCTTCTCCAGGATTCGAACCCAGTCACCACAGTCAGCGTCACTAACCATTATACCGGATGGGTGGCATATAATAATATTATGTAATATATTATTATTAATATATAATATAATTTAATAGTGACTATAATATATGATATATTCATAAAATTTTTAAATAATCATAATTATATTGTATATAATAATATTCAAATAATATAATTATTACATAATAATGCTCATATAATATAATAATAATAAATATATAAATAAATAACATTTGAAACACTTTTTAAGAAGTAAAATAAAAAATAAATATTATAAATAAATATTATAAAAACGATTATAGTACATTATAATTATTATATTATAAATATTTTTTAAGGAAATCGAATTAAAATTGTCTGTGAAATTAATACTGTTATTGCGGCAAAAAAACCAATAAAAATTTTCTCTAATATAAGTTTTATTCCCATGGCAACCACATGGCCACACGATAGAAATATCAAGGTAACCATATTGTAATGATATATATATATATATATATATATATATATAGTAACATAAAATGAAAGAAATACATGGCATAATAAAATTGATAATACAAAATAATATCACTAACAAAGCTAGAAGATTCAAACCAGATTTAAAGAAACACACTTTAAAAATAATGGAAGAGTCTATTATAGAAGAATTAACTAAGCGTATGTATAACATGGAACAGAATTAGAACTTTAAAATGTAAGAAGCCAAAAGAGTCAATAGACTAAAATGAAGACCTGTTATGATTTCTAAAGCTGTTGCTGAATTAGGACCAGCAAAATTAGGGTTAAATATATTTTATGGATCCTACCTTCCCCTGTTCAGCAGAAATTTTATACATAACAGAAAAACATACCAATATTGAAAAGTTAGGCCTAAAACCAACCACGTGTAATTTGCAACCAAAAGAAAAATAAAATAAAAATAATAGAAAATATGAAAGGAAATGAATACTAACAAAATACAAATAAAAATAATTTTGAAAAGGAATAATGAAGCAAAAACTTACATGAAAAAATGCAAATAACCGGAGAGCGGGAAAAACTGTACGTACGAGAACAATACGCTAAATGATCGTTAAAAATGACGTGTTAAGTTGATAAAGCCAGATGCAAAAATTAGTGGCGCCACCTGGATAGTTTTTTTGTAATTAAACAAAGCAAACTAAAACAAATTGAAAATAATAAAAAACAGAAAGAGAAAAAAACAAAGAATAATACTTAAACTTTGAAAAGGAGAATTAGAGAGATAATTTAGACATATATTTAAAAATGAAGTTACTTGGATAATTGTATTCCAAGCAATTATTGCGGAATAGCTTAAAATTATTTTGCTTAACATCATTATCTGTGACTAAATCGTTATTTCTTTTTATAAAATTTAAGATGATATTTCTAAAAATAGATAGAAGAGAGATGTAGGTTACTTTCCCAAAAAGGCATTTTAATAATGTTAAAATCAAAAGAGTCTCTTTTATCAAAAATATTACTAATTAGTATATTATTCTTAACAATTAATTGTAGGTCTAAAAAGTTTGCAGAGTCATTATTATAATTGGTTTTTAATAATTTCAGATATAGGGGATAATATTTAAAACTAGGAACAAAATTTACTATATTACTAAAGATGATTAAGTCATCTATGTATCTAAAAAAGTAATAAGAATCTATACTAATGTTATCATATTCATAAAAGTGCAGATAAATATTGGCTAAACAGTTACTCGCAGGTCCTCCTTGTGGAAGACCTTTAATTTGCTGATAATAAGAGTTATTGTGAAAAATATAATTTTCATATAGTACTAGATGAATAATTGAAAGATATTTATCATACTTAATTATTTTATTCAAAGAATATTTGTTATAGGCTATTTTGAGAATTTTAACCATATCCCCAATATCTATGGAATTAAATAAATCTTCAAAGTCATAGGTGTGAATAGAAGTAATTTTTTTATCTTGCATGTACTTAATGATATCCAAGCTATTCTTAACTATAATCGAATTATCAATACTGTCTAATGTGGATTGAATAACCTTTTGTAGCTTTCTACCCGGAAGTGTAATATAAGTTTTAAAGCCGTTTGTTATAGTCCTAAATTTAATAGGATTTTATGAAATTTTGGAGTTAAGAAAATATGAGGGAATTTAATATCTGAAATGCGTAAATCTAATTTTTTATAAAAAGCAGAAATTCGATTAAAAATTTCTCTATTGCTAGAATTAGATTTTTTAAAAGCATTATTATTATGAAAATGTCTATTAAGCATATCAGCATACAACCATTTGCAAATAATTGCATAATTACCCGGAACTTTATCAACATAAACAATAATGAAATTCTTTTGTAGTTCTACAATATGATGCTTAAGATTTTTGTAAATTAATCCACAATCAGTTTTATAGTTATTTTTCAGTAACTCTTTTAAAACATTGCATTTAAATTCATTAAAAGCTTCAATAGGAAAAGTGTATTTAATTGCTAATTTAGTAATGAAGTTACAAATATCTTTAGAGATTTGTTTTTTTATGGCATTATTATTATTGGAGATCATTAATCTATAACTAGTACCTTTTGACATAATTTCCCTAAGAGTATTATCTTCAACAATATTTAAATTGCCAGTTACAACATGTTTGTGATGCTCGTTTATAAATTCAGGATAATCCTTACAATTACAAAGAAAGGTATTATTTTGCAAATCATTAATCTTATTGTAGTTAAAAATTGAGCTACCAATTTTTTTATTATATTTAAAAGCCTTTTTAATGCAAACATTATTGATAGGTAAGCAATGCACATATTTATGAAATGTTTTTGAAAAATTAATGTTATTATAGGATTTATTCATGAATTAAATTGTACAATACTCAGTAGTACTATTTACCAAATCTTTATCTTTTATATTGAATTTATGAATGAGAAAATTAATAATATCTTTAATAATATGTAAGGCATGGCAATCTTGAAAATTATGCTTATCAAGGATAACTTTAGTATACTTGATTTCTTTTTTGTTCAAACCAAACAGGAAATATTTAATATGTTTAATGTTAAAAGACTTTTCAAAGTTAATACATAAATCATTAATTTTAGGAGCAATCTCAACTGGTAGTTTACTATTTCTTTTCTTCCTTTTGCCTCTTTTTATTCGTTTAACTTTTCTTACATTATCACTATTATAAAAATATTCCTTGTTATTATGTTGTTGAATGCTCAGTAACACATTTTTACCAAAGTGTATGGTATTCAAACCATAAGGATATATAGTGTTAAAATATTTTTTAATGAAGTGGTTCTCCCACCACAGTCTATTTTTAGCTTGTGGGACTATTCTAAGAATAGAAATTTCAACATTTTCAAAGCCATGTAGATGAAAGTGCTTGATTTCAATTTTAGAATTATTATTGTTATTATATTTGTAATTTTTGGTATTTGATCTATGCAGGTTTGTATAGTATCTTGTATAGTATCATAGTTATAATTATAATTGTGGAAATATATATATTCCCCATCTTGTTGAACATTAACAACAACTTGGCGCCTAGAACTCTTATATCAAATTAGCACCTCAGAAGGAGTCTGATTATTAGGTCGACTATATATATATTGATGAATATTTCTCAGAAGAAATAAAACATTTTTTTTTCTCAAGAGGGAGATAATTTCACGCTCCTTGTCACCTCAAGCTCTACCTGCGTTTCTTTCCTCCTTGGGATTTGTCGTTTGCAGGGAGAATATTTATTGTATAGGTATAAAAAAAAATTCTATAAAGATGTTGAAACGATTTAGGAAATTTGATGGGTAGAGTGAGATTTTCGAAAATAAAGTATTGAGAGCTATTGATTGCAATATTTACATTTAAATACGAGTTTTTCAAACTATTGAGCATTTCAGTTCTACAGAATATGTTATTGGTGATGGAGGAGACAAAGCCCACCACCTTTATTGTCGAATGCTTCAAAACAGACTGCTCTCCCCATTCTCTTGGGATGAGGCCAGTCCCTTCTTACACCTCGATTTCACTCGAGGTACGGTTCACAGGTGGAGTCTAGCTGTTGTTTTTATCACGGCCATCTGTTGTCGATGTGATGCCACATGCAAGGACTCCGCAATATTTTAGGGGTGCGTGGGGATGGCGTAATGCTATTGCATAGGGAAACCGAGTTTGCAGCTGCGATTCGGGAAAACATTACAATGTGATTTTTCTAAAATTCAAGTTCAGTAAAATCGATTTATTGTCACGTGGACGATGTTTCGAATGACTTTGTTTACGAAAAATTACATCCATGAATAGTTAAATTCAAGGTTACAGGATTTTTTTCAAAAAAAAAATTTTTTGATTGTAAAAAGAGTGAATGAGTTAATATTAACGTCGCACTGTTCAGCTACTTGAGAGCTTTTGGCGACAGACCTCTTAATTTTGAGGTCGCGGATGACACCTGAGTTGGCACTCCCTCTTCAAACTAATACACCACACCACACCAACCGAAGGACGTTTGAATTCTCGACAGATGTCATGCACATAGCTTCCCTAAACGCCGGATCTTCAGGGGTAATGGGCTCGAACTCATGATACGTCTGTCACGAGTCCGTTACCTGGGTCACTAGGCTACAACGACCTCTTAAACAGAGAGAAGTAGTTTTATACTTAGTGATGCCGCAAGCTCTAATACAAATAGAAAGGAGCTACAATAAAAGTCTTTGTAATTGTGAAAACTAAATTTTTATTTTATTTTTATATTTAACATATTGCACCTTTTATTCAAAACATATTTTTTGACTTCCCTCGTGCTTCAAGTCTGTCTCTGCAATCATCTTCAAAGGCGCACACTACCTCCATCAGAATTTCTATCGCTCTTTTCCTCAAAGAACACTTGAGACTTTCCAAATGTGGACGCAGTAGCCTAGTGGTTATTGTCACGAGCTCGTGGTCAGCGTGTCATGAGTTCAATCCTCGTACCCCTGAAGACCCGTCGTGCAGAGGAGCCGATGCATATTACATTTGACGTGACTCAAAGTCCTCCCGTTGGCATGGGATGCCTACTCAGGTGCCTTCCTCGTCACTAGATCGTGGTTCCAAATCACGAGGTCCGCCACCTGTAGTCTTAGTATTACTTTATAGTGTGTGTGCGACGTTAATAAACCCTCGCATAAGTTCGTCATAAATTATTTCACAAATTTGTCTTATTTAAATTGAAATCCAGTGATTGTGGGGTGAGTTTGAATAATTTTAGGGAATGTAGACAAAATTCGCTCGTGTAACTGTTAACTAAATTATGTCGAATGGATATTAGAGCTATTGATGGGTTTATGAAAAATGAATGGGAAAAAAACTCACAAAACTCTCTTCCATATAATTTGTATTCTTTATTATTAGAGTAAAATTATTTAGCTGTTCGAATCACGTATACGTTAGCAGAGTATTTACCGTTATTCTGTTGCAAATTTCAAGATTTTTTCTAAACGTACGTAAAATAAAATATATTTTTCAAAATTATAAAACATAATTACATTTTAATAAACAAAACAAAAAAAAGATTGTCATCAATTTTAAGCCTTCGTTTTTTTCCTCTTAATTTATAGAATGAGAATAGAATAATTTTTCACGTTATTCTGAAATATGACCCCTTATTTATTATTTTTTTTACTCGTTTATTTTTCAATTGCAGAACAAAAATTCTCTTAAAACTGTCATATTTTTAAAAACAACCATCACATGGAGAATTACAGGTTGTACGAGCATGCAATTTCTGTTAAAAAAAGCAAAATAAATAACGCAGGCTGAGAAAAAAAGACATAAATTTTGAAAAAGTAAAAATTACTGAAATTAAAACCGATGCGCAACAATAGTGGAGAAATAATTAACACGGAAAGAAATCTCAGGAGCGAAGGAGTAAACGCTGCGCTGACTTAATGCATAACACATTTTCTTTTAAAAAAAGATGCCGGTTCTATAATTACACCCAATGTAAAATATTTTTATAAGTCTAAAAATAACCATTCTGTGCCTTTTTTACGCTTTAAACTCATCTTTACGAACGAAAGGAAAGTCTAAAATAATGTGTTATTCTTTCATATATCTTTCTCTCTAAAGGGAAAAAAATGTACTTTGTAAAGACATAAATATTGAACAGCTTTACTTTAATCCTTATTTATACTTTATGAAACGAAATAAACTACTTTTATGCCCCTATTTTTTCCTTTTTTTATTTTTTACCTTATATTTTTCTCTCATAGTATCGAAAAGTGATTCGAGACGTTTAGACATCACAGGCTTTGTTTCACATTTTAAAGTGCAATGCTATCTTTTTTAAAGTACACAGTTATATGATAGATGTAGCCATTTTTTTCACAGAATGTTTAGGGATATAAGTAAAAAGAGAGAACAAACACACGAAGTATATTTTGTTATTTATATTTGCAATTTCAGAACAAACTTGAAATGGCTCATTTTGTTTCAATAAATGCAAATGAAAAAATCATTTCTTAAAATTGCAACAGTCTTTTTCTAAATACGGCTGTATAAATTTGCATTAATTAGTAACAAGCTCTCTTAAGGTGTTAATTAAATAACACTATACAAAATTTTGATGAAATTCCTGCTTAATCAGCATTTACGCAAAGAAAAAGGCATTAACAGCACTTTTTTCTGTACTGGAATTTTGAGTTTCGGCGTAATATTTACAAAAGCAAATTTAACTCGCCAAATTAGCGATTAATAAGAATGTGTCGATTAAAATAGGATCCTATCGAAATATTAATTATTACTGTTTTAGTTTTTTGTTATTGATCGTTCAGAAATATAAAGAGACACGTCATTTGTCTTCTCTTCTTTCAAAAAAAAAACTGTGTGTGTCAGATCCGACGCATGACTGGAATTTACCCTTAAGTGCGGTTGTCTTTGGAAAAAAAGTAGGCAAACACACAGGGTAAATAAACGCATCTTATAATACTGAAAAACCATGCATGTATTTTCTTTATTCTATTCACATTTTTAATATTGATTCGGTAGAAATATATATATATATATATATATATATATATCTTTATATATAAAATATACGTGTCACAGTGTTTGTCCGCGATCGACTCCGAAACTACTCACCCGATTATAATATAATTTTGCATACTGTTTGTCATTTCGTCCAACTTAGAACATAGGATGGTTTTTATTTCAATTAATCACGCCATTATTTTTTTATTGCCGGAAATGTGAAGAATCCAGAAAAAACGTTGCCAGATTCCCGTAAGGGATGCCCATGTGTCTGTGGAAGCAGATATTGCAACAGAGGGTGAAAGTTTTCGGTACTCTCGACGTTATTTAAACAGCCATCCGATTTTTGTTTTTTAAATCAAACAAAAAATAATTACGGAATCGGAAAGATCATTTCTTCCGCCACAATACGGTATATTTTTTTTTTTTTTTTTTTTTTGCAAAATAGTGATATTTTCTATTTTTTAAGAATTTTTTTTAGAAATCTTAAAAACTGATGCTTTTTTATAAAAAAAAATTCTAAATCGTTGCGTATAAATTTATTTTCGTGTTATTAAAACGATATTTTTTACTAAATAATTTCATGCTTTTTTCTTTTTGAATCAGTCATTTAAAAATTAAATTGACAAAAACTTTTTTCTACGATTTTTTTAAAAAATACTCAATTTTATCTCAACATTAAATAACTTCGTTATTTATTAAAATTATCGAAAGAAACTTTTTTTACGTTTGTAGAATAATGTTATCCAATCCCTGTGCGAAGATTGAAAAAATTGCTTAAAAATTACGGTTTTAACCGTAATATAGTATTAAAAATTGGTAGAAATCAGCATTATTTGCCTCGATTATAAATTAAATATATCTATGTTGCTATTCCGTTATATTATACGCAAATAGGAGATGAATAAAATGCAAAATTAAAAATATGATGTTTTATGCTTAAGTTCAACTCTCCGAAATTATAAGCGAAAATTAATTTAACTGCATGGAATAGCTCAGTATAAAATCAAATCAACGTTTCACAACAGATCCACTGTAGCGCGTGGATGAATCAGCAAAACAAAAACAAAATTATGCATAATTATTGTCATGTCATCATGTTCACTCAACTCCAACAAGTGAACGAGAGAAGCGGAGCGCGAGCGAAAATAAATGAAATAAAATATTATTCTTATGTATAAATAAGAGATATGAAGAGGTTTGTGGGAAATGATATATGATTATTTCGAAGTTTATTAGAAAGCTGCTTTGAATATTTTAACATAAATCATTCAAGCTAAAAGAAGGTGAACGATAGTTGTCTGTGTTGATTTTCATACCACTTTAACAGTAATATTCAAAAAACGTTACAATAAATTTAAAAACGCGTAAGTATTATTAGCTTACTTCTCATTTTCTTCGTCCGATTTTATTTAAATGTTTTCTATAAGGATTGGTTTTAACTGTTATTTTCAGTAAAATGCCACCAAAAAAATCTAAACTATGCAACCGTAACAAAGAGGGGCACGACGCAAACGTCTTGAAAGAGCTCATAAATCGGAAGAAAAAATCGCGGCAAGAAACACAACTCAAAGAATAAGGATATCAGAGAGTCGCATACTAAAGTCTAAACGACAGAGTGATGAAGAGTCTGAGACAGAATATATCAAGAAACAGAGCTGCGCGGGAACAGCAAATAGCAACATTTAGAGTGCGGGAACGGGAGAGACAACAAGCCAGTCGTGCATTATGCCGTGCATCATTTTTTCGTCTTGCGTTTGAATATGCGCCAGACATCAATTACTCTGCAAATTCTAAAATTACCATCGGTGCAATGGATAAAGTATGCCCGTATTGCCAGGCATTAAAATTCCGCAATGAAACCCCCTGCATGTGTTGCGCATCACTAAAAGTTATACTGTTACCTCTTCCTACTCCACCGGAAACTTTAAAATCTCTTTTTGATGGCCAATCAGATGATTCAAAATAATTTTTATGCAAAATTCGCAAATTCAATTCTTGCTTCCAAATGACGTCATTTGGGGCTACCAAAATTTGTGATCTAGCATCTAATGGACGTAATTTTGAAACTACATTTAAAATACAAGGCCAGGTATACCATAAAATTGGGTCGTTGATGCCGATACAGAATGATGACCCTAAGTTTCTCCATTTTATAGGTAACTGTGAAGAACGCGTGACAACTCGATGCCAGTAAAATTTCATCGAACGAAAAGAAGACAGAGCAATTGTGGAATTATTCGAAACATTTTTAGAAAATCATAATCAACTTATTCAATTGTTCAAACGAGTGTCTCCCCAATTAAGAAATGACACTTATCAAATCGTCATCAAAGCTGAAAAAGTAACAGCAGGAGAACACGCTGGTAGGTTCAAAGCTCCAACCGTAGATGAGGTTGCTGTAATTATGGTCGGTGATCCAGTTGATAACAGGGCTATCAAAATCACACGTCGAGACAGCACTGTAAGTATTATTTCTGACCTGAACTGTTAATACGACGCACTCCAATATCCAGTGATATTCTGGCAAGGACAGGATCAATATCACATCAACATTAAACAGTATGATCGAGTAACTGGTAATGAAAGAAACAAAAAAGTAAGTTCGATGAACTACTACGCTTACCGACTGATGATTAGAATTAATCAGGACAACTATATCCTTCGATATCGTCAGCTTTATCATCAATACGTTGTGGACATGTACGCTAAGATTGAAAGTGAACGTTTGAGATTTATTCGATTCAACGAAGCTAAATTAGGATCAGAGGAGTACATTCACTTACTAGATGCTATTACCGGAAACAGCGATGGAACTTTACACATCAACGACATCGGAAAAGCCTTTATTTTACCTTCTAGCTACATCGGAAGTCCACGGAACATGCAGGAATACATACAAGAGGCGATGACTTGCGTACGTCATTACGGTCGTCCGGATTTGTTCATCACATTTACATGTAATCCACATTGGGAGGAAATACAAAATTTACTATTACCAGGCCAAAAATCAATACATCATCACGATCTCACTGCACACGTATTTTCTAGCAAAAATTAAAATACTTGGTGGATTTATTCGTAAAATATTCAGTTTTCGGCCAGACTCGATGCTGGCTATATTCAATTGAGTGGAAAAAACGAGGCTTGCCTCATGCCTACATTTTGATTTGGCTTCAAGTTAAAGTCCGTCCAGAAGAAATTGATCAAATAATTTCAGCTGAAATTCCCGATCCATTAATTGACCAAGAATAATTTGATATTGTTACCAGTCACATGATCCATGGACCGTGCGGTATTTTTAATATAACATCGCCATGTATGGAAAATGGAAAATGTAAGAAGCGTTTTCCAAAACAATATACGAATGATACGGTTACCGATATCAACGGTTATCCATTGTATCGCCGCCGAAACTTTGAGAATTCACATTCTCAATGCGAGCCACACATTCACAATGCGAATGTCAAATTCTACAAATGAAGTTGAAATTGACAATCAGTAGGTGGTACCATACTCACCATTGCTTTCTAAAACGTATAAAGCCCATATTAATGTCGAGTTTTGCAGTTCTGTAAAATAAATTAAATATATTTGCAAATACCTTAATAAAGGCAGTGATTTAGCTGTATTTGAAGTAAGAAATATAAATGAAAATGACGAAATTACACAATATCAAATGGGTAGATACATTAGCAGCAACGAAGCTATCTGGCGTATTCTCAGTTTTTCTATACATGAAAGAGAACCTTTTGTCCAGCATCTAGCAGTACATCTTGAAAACAGTCAACGTGTATATTTCACAGAAGAAAATTTTCTCCAAAGAGCACTAGAGCCACCAAAATCGACTCTAACTGCATTCTTCACATTGTGTCAAAAACCTGATGTGTTTTGCCAATTTGCAAAAACTTTATTACATACCGATGTCCCACTCTATTTTACATGGAACAATTCAGGTAAAAAATGGGAGCCACGCAAACAAGGAGAACCACATCCTTCAATCACGGGCATATTCAAAGCCAAAGCATTGGGTCGACTTTACACAGTACATCCAAAACAATGTGAGTGCTTCTTTTTGCGTTTATTGTTGGTGAATGTTCCTGGACCAACGTCTTTCAAATTTTTGCAAACAATTAATGGTCAAGTATTCAATACATATCAAGATGCATGTAAGGAGTTGCAATTGCTGGAAGGTGACAATCATTGGGACCTAACACTTCCTGATGCAGCATTGACATCAATCCCGCATGTCATTCGTGAACTGTTTGCTATTATTTTGACGGCATGTTATCCAACACAATCATCGTCTTTGTGGGGAAAATATAAAAACTATATGACTGAGGACATACTACACTGAGTTAAACAAACAAACCAAAGTTCAAATATAGATTACACCCCAGAGATGTATAATGAAGCTTTAGTGTTAATAGAGGATTTATGTATCTTAATTTAAAATTTGCCCCTTAATCATTATGGTATGCCATCACCTGATCGCCTGGCCACCGACTTAGTTAGCAGTGATTTGCAACGAGAAAAACAGTATAATGACGTTGATTTAGCTACAATTATTGCGAATAATGAGCCATTACTGACAGATGGACAAAAAAAAAATATTTATAATCGGATTATGCTGGCTGTTAATAATGAACAAGGCGGCTTTTTTTCTTGGACGCACCAGGTGGAACCGGTAAAACATTTTTAATATTGTTGATCCTTGCAAAAATACGATCGCAGCAGAAAATTGCGTTGGCAGTTGCATCTTCAGGCATTGCTGCAACTTTATTAGATGGTGGACGAACTGCATATTCAGCATTCAAACTGCCATTAGACATTCATAATAAACCAGATGCGATGCACAACATTAAAAAAAAGCGGAATGGCTACGGTATTGCAAAAAAGTTCAATAATAATCTGGGATGAGTGTACGTGGACCATAAACATTCACTCGAAGCATTACACAGAACTTTGCAAGATTTAAACAGCAACGAGAAAATATTCGGTGGTACCCTCCTACTACTGTCTGGTGATCTTTCACAGACATTGCCAGTCATTCCTTGCTCTACTTTTGCCGACGAAATTAACGCATGTTTAAAGCAATCGTTTTTATGGCGATACGTCAAAACACTGCAATTGACCATAAACATGCGAGTACAATTGCAAGGTGATCCATCGGCGCAAATATTTTCTAAGCAATTCCTGGATATTGGAAACGGGGAAGTGGAACTGCATCCCAATACACAATATATCAAAATGCCTGACGATTTCTGTACTGTTGTTAAGACAAAAAATGTACTGATTGAGAATGTCTTCCCGGATATGCTGAATAATTTTCAAGATGATGATTTGCTCAGTAATCGGTTTATTTTGGCAGCAAAAAATGTTGATGTTGACGAAATAAACTTCCGGATACAGCAGTTGGCAGGTGATCTAATGGATTTTAAATCAAACGACACTATCGTTGATGAAAGTGAGGCCGTGAATTTTCCAACTGAATTTTTGAATTCTCTGGATATACCAGGAATGCCACCACACAATCTTCGGTTGAAAATTGGTTCACCAGTTATTCTGCTGCGAAACTTAAATCCACCTAGATTATGCAATGGTACACGTTTGGTCATTAAAAGAATTACCGGAAATGTTCTTAAACAACTATTTTAACTGGAAAGTTTAAAGGTGAAATTGTCATGTTGCCACGTGTTCCACTGATACCGTCAGAGTCTTTAATACCATTCAAAAGACTTCAATTCCCGATCCGTCTCGCTTTCGCGATGACCATTAATAAATCTCAAGGCCAAACAATCTCCGTTTGTGGCTTGGACTTAAAAAATCCATGTTTCTCGCATGGACAACTATATGTCGCATGTTCCCGTGTGGGGAAACCGTCAAATCTATTTGTGTTAGCAAAAGACAAGTTAACGAAAAATATTGTGCACCGATTAGTAATTAGTTAAATTAAAATTATTTATTGTTATATTTTAAAATATAAGAAAAACATTAAAAATATTTGCTAAAAATTAAAGTTATTTACCTCATTTATTATTAAAAGCTTTTATTTAACTTACAATGTATGTATGTATGTATGCAATTTGTTCGGGTGGAATCTTGCAACTCAATTTTGAAACTGATATCTTCATCCCATTGAGCTGAAATTTTGTATACACATTTAGTTTGGATGACAATGCATGTTTTGACCATTTATATTCCGATATTGCAATTAATTAAAAAGATATTAATTAAAAATTTAGACTAGTTTTGGGCGCCAACTTGGATATATCTGCTTTGTGTTGTAATAATGTTATTGTTACAACAATGACAAAAGTTGGCGTCGAAAATCGGTTTTCAGCCAAACTGGAATTTCATAACGTTGCACTATTGACTGTATTAATTAACTTTGTCTAAAAAATAATTACATCTCTACAACGTAAAAATAATCTAATTTCTACAACATATGCAATTTTTTTTTACAAATTTCTATCTATTTTCTTAGATTTAAATTCAAAACAAAAAAAGTAGAGCTATTTTTCAAGTAGTGAGTGAGTGAATATTAACGTCGCACTGATTAGCAACACGAGGGCTTTTGGCGACGGTCCGCGTAATTTTGAACCATAGTCAAGTGACGCGGACGACACCTGAGCTGGCACCCCCTCTCCTAACTACCACACCACACCAACGGGAGGACGTTTGAGTATTTTTCAATTAGATTGGTACATTGTATACCTTTCTCAACGCTGCCAAGTTAAACTGAGATGGAGTTGTATAGAAATTCTAACTTTAATCTAAGAATTTATGAAAATGTCATTTTAGAAGAAAATGTCACAAAACGTTTTTTTCGTGTGTAAGACAATATTACCCAAGATCTGTACGAAGATTGAAAAATTTGCTTAAAAATTTCAGATTTAAGAAACAAATTGTGTTTTTCGTCTAGCACTCTTTTTGCGACAATTCATTTAGCTCGACTGTTCGAAAATAACCGGCTAACACCTAGCAACAATGATGCGTTGAATGAGATGAACAGACTGAGAAACCTGTCCAGTGATAACTAAAAAGTAAAAAATAAATTAAAAGTAATAAAACTTTTTTAAAAACAAGCTTTTATTTAAATGCGCTAAAAAGAATAAAATAAATTTTTCTATAAAATTTTTTTACTATCAACTTATAACGTCATTACACAATTTATATGATATAAAAGCTTGTCGCAAGATTTACCTCTGCAGATAAACAAGTAAAATAAATAACTTGATCTGATTGATTTCAATTTCTTAAGAATTTCAAACTAAGTAAATAAGAGTACTTTAAACTTGCGACAAGCTTTTATATCATATAAATTGTGTAATGACGTTATAAGTTGATAGTAAAAAAATTTTAAAGAAAAATTTATTTTATTCTTTTTAGCGCATTAAAATAAAAGCTTGTTTTTAAAAAAGTTTTTTTTACTTTTAATTTATAAAATTAAAGCTTCATATTTTGTTACTTAATAATTTTGTAAGTTATTCATATACTATACTCAAACAGGAAATTAATAACATGCAAAATTTTAAAGTATTTTGTTTTTGTTTAATTTCAACTCACCGAAATTGTAAACGAAGATTAATTTGACTGCATTGTATAGCTTAGAATAATATTATACAACGTATTAAAATAAAGCCACAGCAACGCGTGGCTGGGTCAGCTAGTATATATATACGTCAATTATGTTACATAAAATATATGTTACTCATAGTACATGAGTACATTGTTAAGAAGGTTGATTCACTTCACTATTAATATCACTGTGAGTATTAATTACTTTCTTTCGCCATTATTAATTTCTGTCACAAGAAGCTTGTGGTAAGTTAAGTATGATATGTGAACGTCGGTAGATACGTGAATTGCAAATCGTTAAAACATTGCATCAATGGTTGTACCATACCTCGTCGTCCCCAGAGCTCCACCAGAAACAAAATCCAAATTAAGCTCTGATTTTAAAATTTGTACTAATCCCACAGACACACAATCCTTCATTTCTATCGAAATCAAAACTGAATACGCTGCCAAGTATAAGTGGAAGTACTTGATACTGTTTCTTCAGTAGTTTAGAACTAAGCACAATAAGTTTTTGCTTCATAAATGCATAGAAATTTATTGCCGAAAGTATTTTTTATCCATTACAATTCTGATAACGCAACTGATATCAGTAATAGCAGAAAATATTGTATTAACAAACACTTGAATCCGCTGAGCCCTAATTTCAAAATATAAATGACTAACAAGTTGCTTTCCCAAGAATTGGATTCTACGTAAGGAAATCCTCCAAGTAATGGAGATCGCTGGTTGTAGAAGACGTATGACAATCGAAACATTATCCCTTGTTTGTATTTCCGTTAAATATAAGATTTACACTGTCTCTAAAACTACCCTATAAGTTTTAACATAGAACTTTTTAAAGGAACATTTTTCGTAAATAAAACTAAAACTGTGAGATACGTAATCGGTCGTCATCTTGTGGGATCGTTCTAAACCTTTGTCCATTTAAAAAGTCTATAGCAAATTAACATGAATAACATAAATTTCGAAAATCATATTTTTGTTCTATTTTTCCACACACTGGTATGGGTGTTTAAAACCCTCGTCTTTTACCTGTTGTTAAAAGTTTCAAAATCCCATTCAGGGATATGTAACCATTGACTAAAATACGGAGGAGGTGTTGTTAGAATCGCACTCTAGTTGAGGAGAATACAATCAGAGAAAGTGAGCAACTTGGCTAAGAAAAGGGAAAACATATGTAAATATGTGTCCTGTTCAGTCGTATGGAAGCTGGGAGACTGAAATTCCTTCTCAAGTATTGGATTAGGCGTTCGACTCAAGTTCAAAATTACAAGTCTGTCACTAATAACCAAGCGTTGCTTTGAAAGATGAAATTAATCAACAGTCAATCAAAATCTAATAACATTTACTTATACTTCCATAAATCATTCAGAAAAAAAAATCTTGAGAAGGATATTTTCGATTTTGCGTAAGGCTAATTTACAGATTTTATCAGTTTAAATCTAATTAAGATTCATTTAAAATCCCTTTAAGAAGAATTTATTTATGAACTTGGACTCATTTCATAATTGTTCATTCTAAATTGGACTCAAAAATGATTTGCTGTATCATCCATTCACTTGCAAGTGAAAAGTGTTCTTCCATTTCAGCATTTAAAAAATCTACTAAGCTAAAAGCAAAATACACCTATACTTATGTATGGAGGAAGGAATTTTTTAACATAGGCTTTTTCAACTTACAGTTCCTTGTGATGCAATGCTTCTCAAATTTTCAATATTGAGGACCCAATTTTCACAATCATACTTTTCATAGTGCCCTGTGGCCGCGGTAGCCGAGTGGTCTAGGCATCGGATCGTGGCTAGCATGTCATGAGTTCGATCCCAGTACCACTGAAGACCCGCCGTGTAGGGCAGCGATGCACGTTAAATTTGTCGAGAGCTCAAACGTCCTCCCGTTGGTGTGGTGTGGTAGTTAGGAGAGGGGGTGCCAGCTCAGGTGTCGTCCGCGTCACTTGACCATGGTTGAAAATTACGCGAACCGTCAACAAAAGCCCTCGTGTAGCTGAACAGTGGGACGTTAATACTCACTCATTCATAGTGCCCCCCCCCCATACAATGACAATATGTCGAATGCAATAATAATGTACTTTGGCGCGAAAGATTCAATACGACCTTTAATTATAAGCTTTTCACATTATCAATATAAGTATTAAATTTTGTATAAGTGTTGCTGGTAAGTATTTTAAGTTACTCTCTGAAGTATATTAGGATAAGTATTATGCGTTATTTTTCATGGTTCAGGATGTATTTGGCTTCTTTTCAGTAAATTTATAATTTTTTAAACATTTATTTATTTTTTATTTCCAATAGGCTCCACGTTGAGTTATCACACCCTCCTAGGGGGTGGGGGTGCCTCACAGTTTAAGAAATGATGCTATATTTTGAGAAACAAATACATATTTTTAAAAAATTCGTTAAAAAAATATACACAGTTTAATTTTTTCAAATCACCATCTTATACTGGAATATTTTCATTTAAATATTTACCATTAACAGTTTGAAAAAGAAAGCCTCAATGCCGCATAAAGGTGAATAGAGAAAAGTCCTCGACCTTTTTCGATCAAATCAGAAACGCGATGGAATATGCAATCCGCCCTTCAGGCTCAAATCTGGGACAGGGTGATTTATTCGTTTCTCATCCTTCTCTTTATATACTGCGGTGATACTTTCTGGATCCCGGGCCGTAAAATGCCCTTGTGATAAAGGACCCTTAAGAGCTTCCCCTGTCGAGGGTCCAGGGAAGGTGGGGTGGCCCAGACCCCAGGGACCTATCCGTCTCTCTTTCCGAAGTATCGATTACGAGAAGGGGGTGTATTGATTCTAGAACCTGTCTGATGGATTGGGGGCGTCTGGAGTGTTGTTCCTTGTTTATGGCGACCACACAGTGAACGGGTGCATTCTCTACTTTTGTTGATTCGATATTGGATAGAGCTTTTAAAGTGCCTCTAGTACGTGTGTACTGATAACTCAGAGTACTTGAAATTTGATTTTTCTGTTTCTAATAAGGAACTGGGGTTTGAAAACGGGGTGAGTGGAGTTGGAAAAGTTTGCGAGAGTTTCCGTCGTAGTTTGTCTGGAACAATAAAAGTACTTGTAGAAGTGTTTTGGCGAGTATATATATATTACTTTTATAGTTATTATTTTTGGACAGTGGTATTTGTTATCGGCGAATTGATTTTTTTAAAATGAAGTTATTTTTTTAAATGCCTTGTCTTTTGTATAAAATATTTTTTGGTGTTACTCTGAACAGTTACAAGTGTGAGGTGCACACATAGCCAATACAGTCGCCAAAATTTTGCCAAATTTTCCTCGGGAGAATCGGAATTTTGAGGATAATCTTAGTGTTCCGTAGTTTTTTTAAGAAATAAATATAGCTACACCAAATAATAGCATATTGTGAATTAATTTGGAATAAAAATAAAAATTCTCCTGAAAGTTGGTTTGTGATCATATTGTTTCAAAATTTAATTAATTTTACTCTCTCAAATAAAAGTTTTATGCAGAACAGGTATATATAAGCATTTGAAGTTTGATTTGATGTTCACAAACCAAGGTTACTTTTGACAATATAAAATAGTAGTTATGAAATAGTTATGCACATTTTATAAATTTATAATGTACACTTAAATACATCCAGTATCACACCTGGCACACTTCAGAAACATATCTAAATCTGTCATCACCGTCCTGCATAAAGTTAGGTCCATCATTAAACTGTCTGACCAATGTCCACTGTGAAGTATGACACCATTTGATCAGGTAGTATGTGCTGAGGTCACATTTTTGAAAGCTTACAACATTCATGATATAAATTCAAGGAGTTAGCGAAATAGATCATTATTGCAGATATGAGACATTGATTTATTCTGCTCATTTGAATGTAATTTAGTCGAGAATTAGATTTCGTGCTCTGTTAAATTCAAAACAATTACCACACATTTGCATGTTTCATTTTATGATAATACATTTTTAATGGAATATTCAGTTACTAGGCATTAGGGAAAATACAGTGGGGGTACCAAAGTCGAGTATACGCCTAAACATATGAACTGTCTTTACTTAGTAAATTAAATTGGGCTTTAAGGAAATTGGGCTTTTTACTGCTGATATGCTCTTTCTCATCTCCTTCTAGCAGGTGAAGAAAAAAATTATATAACACACACAACTTATTTTTATATAAAAATAAATAAACATAACACTTGGTCGGAAAAGAATGCCACAAAAGTAATTAAATAATTTACGTAATTTAAAAAAAAAAATATTTAGATGCAAAACCTTTTGCCTTGACCACTGTTTGTGACCACAGACAGGAATTACGCAGTCTTTCAGTTGTTTTAACTGAGATTTTGTTTCGTTCAATCCTCTTTACTTCTTCAAGGACGGATTCCCCCTCTGAGATCATAAATTTCCTATATCATTAATGTCTGGTAATTAGGGTGACGTGTGTAACAATTGCTTACAGCGGTAAAAGATATAATTTGACAATTCTCGCAGTTGTTTTCGGATCGTTGTCTTTCTGAAAGATGAAGTTTGTATCTAGTATCAATTTAACGGCCTTTTTTTTTTGTAAGTTATTACTTAAATTTTTAAGATTTACTGGTATATCCAAAATGCCATTAATGAACACAAATTATTTAATTATATTTCCTGCTTAAACACCCTGACTTAATTGTATTTATTGTGTTTTTAAGATTCAGTTTTTCTTTTTTACTTACCTGAACACTTTATATTGTCCATCACCCCCATACAAATTACCTTTGCTTTCATCAGAGAAAACTATTCTATTTTTGAAATATGTTCTTTTACAAAAGAGAATTTCTTTCATTGTGTTAAGTCTTTTTGTTGTCTCTTTTTTCTCGGAATCCCTTTGTTTATACTTATGTGTGGCTTCAGCATTGGAATAAGACCATGAAATCTTGCATCATGAAGAACACGTGTAACAGCTACGAGTTTATTTTGCAATGGCTGGATACATCAATGGTACAAGTTTTGAACAGAATGAATTTTTCTTTGCAATGACTGTAAGGAGTACAAATTGATAGAAGGGGTGGGGTGAAAATCATTAGTCGGTACTCGCCGTCTCTCAAAATGACCTTCAGAAGACGACGCTATTTAAAATCAAATTAAATCCTTTTGGCAGGTGATGCTCAAAACTTCAAAACGGCCTTTTCCTGGAATATTTGTCTTTCTTCATTCAGTTTTACGATACTTCGAAGTACTTTTTTCTATTCAATCACAACTTATACCAATCAATGCTATTTTACGACCACTTGATGATTGAACAATATAGATTATCAGAAGTTTCCCTCCAAGAATTAATTATAAAGGTTTTTATAGTGAAAAGTAATAACATTTCTTAAAACTTATTATTACGCTTCTATGCTTAGAGTACAAGAGTAGAATACTCTAAAGAAAATGTTGAACAATAAAAAACACATGATTAGTTGACTCTTTAGGTATATACTCAATTTTATGACTTTTAATTCCAGAATTTTCATGTGGTGAATACAAAATTTAAATATTCTATTAACTTCATATTCGTTTTTTTGGCCAGTATACTTCTTAAAATATGCTTCAATGTTTCTGTAACTAAGCTTGTATAGTAAGTGTGTATTATATTCTTACACCTTTTTCAGAATAAAGAGCTTAGAGTATACTGAAGAAACCCTTTTTATGTGTTTTCTTAGTTTTTATTCCGTTATCAGTTTTTTTTAAGCTTGTAGGTGTGAAAAGTATGCGAATTCAACTTGACAAAACATTAATCATTTTCACAATTATAAAAATGTTCTATTTTTCATAACTTTTTGTACTAAAAAAAGATAGAATATCGCAGTTAATTTTTTCAGTTAAATAAGTTATAGAGTGCTATAACAGCTATTTTTCGGTTAAATAAGTATTTTACTCAGGTAGATCTCGTCTGATGATCCTTAAGATTGTTTCATTTAAGAAACAATCGTTAAAAAAAGTAACGAAGACCTTAGCTTGCACCCTGTATTTCATTTTGATTTTTTTTTGTTCATTTCCTGATGTATCATTTTTGAGTGATAACTACGCTTAATTATCAATCAGTCCATTCACTTTATTTAAAACTTAATTCCAGTTTTAAAAGTGCCCCCTTGTTATGAATCCGAGGAAATTCTGAATGACACAAACAAGGAAAAACTTTGTAGAAATGTAAGAGATTATTCCTTTACAGACATGTATTACTTCCCGTCCGTCATAAATAAATGTTTTGTTCATTTCGAAATCTGTTTAGTCTTCTGTTTTTGATTAAATGAAAGTATTTAGTTCATTTGTATGAATACGATAAAAATATGCAGTACGTTTCGCTTTGTTGAAATTTAAAGCAGATTTTTTTTCAGAATTAATTACAAATTAATTTTTCCCTGAAATATTTTCATTATAGATAACTCTTTTTGCATCGCGTGTTTTGAATGTAACGCTTTCTGTATTGTAAGTAGGAAAAACAAAATTTTGGGCTTGCTACGGATTAAATGCGAGAAATAAAAGGGGCAGTTAAAGGACTTAATATGTTTCATTAAAATTATTTCCATTAATAATAAATTTTATCAATCTGTTGATAAAATGTATACATGATATGATATCCTTTTAAATAATAAATGTGTTCATCCTTTTGAATAATGAATATCTGTTAATATTTAATGTATTCATTATAATTTTTAAAGAATAAATATTGACTTTAAATGTAGAAGCTTTTTAATACTAAAATTCCAGGTATCAAAGCAAAAATGATAGAAGTGCGGGATATTGATGTAAGCACTTCAAAAAGTTTTAGTAGCATTTATAATGTATTTTATTTTATAATTGATGATTACAAATTTCCTTTCTTTTGATATCGTATTCTTTTAGTACCACTGACTTTTACATGTTCTTATAAACTAATTTTTTTTTACTAAGAAAATTTGTTTACATTTTTAGAGTATTAATAATAACATATTCTTTTTTAAATTTATTTTTTTCCATGGGGTAGCTAAAAAAAATAATGTTCCTTTTTTTTCACATTTTTAGCAACGCATGAAGACAGTGCTTTAAAAAAGAAAAGAACTTGTTTTTAGTGAAAAATTTGCTTTATTTTCCCTTTCAAATTACTTAAACAATTATAATGACTTCGAACAACATAAAATATTAATATACACTTTTATGTTGAAAATTACATTAAATAATACAATACACTCCTTACAAATAATACCCTCATGAAACAAATAATGAATTCAACTTTTAGAAGAATCATTTCAGAATGATTTTGAAAATGTATTTTTATAAATGTTCACTTGAAATCCTTTTAAAATTTACAACAATACACAATTTTTTTTTTTTACTCGTGAACTTAAAATAAGTAGAAAAAAAATCCTTACGTATTCAATTTACATTTTTATCCTTTCTTTAGCAAACGTTTTGCTAATAATTAGGCAGCTTAATGAAAAAGAACAGAGCAATTAGTGTCTAGGAATATTATTTCGCTAAAATTATTATTGGTGAAAGAAAAAAAACTTTCTATTTTTATTTCAGTCATATTCCATCTTCAGTGAGAGACTTTCCCCTCACTTTAACATTTTCTTTAACACAATTGATTTTGCTTTCAATTTCCACCTTCACTGCATCTTTTTTTTTTGCGGACAAAATTAAAAGGAAAAAAAAGAATCGTAAATTATTTTATTCCTTTTTTACATAGATTAGAACGAAAAGAACAGCAAATCGTAATTCTTAGTCTTCGAAAAGTTCCTTAACTTTTTCCACTCGGAAAAAGTTCGATATTAAAAATATTCTTAATTGAAGTGAATAAAATATTTCGAATCTAGAAGCAATTTTGACAGCCGTGAAATAAAAAAAAAAATTGAGAGAATGAGAAAAAAGAATGGCAATGCGTCGTATTAGCGGTTGGAAGCTTTTGAATAATGAATATAAAAATTCCCAAAAGCACATCTCCAAATTTTCTCCTCGTATTCTTTTAAAACTGTCTTCAATCGCCCGTTAAGGTTACGGTTCCATTTTGAAATATCTGCATTGTAAAAATTTTTAACTTCTTTATTTGGATGTTCTGTGAATGACATCCATATAAAAGAATTTTTGATCTTTACTATACAAGTGTGTGCTTTCTTTTAGAAATGTTGGAATGTAAGAAGTATAGGTATATTCTTCAGACTCAATAGAAATATCTGTATGAAAAGAAACGACTGTTGGGGCTTAAAAAAACAAGAAAACAGAAAATATTTTATTTTTTAAGAAAAAAGTGATCATCCCCGTGGAGGTTTCTCAAGTGCGTCCCCTTTTCAAATGCAGCAGCTGGATGAATTGCTAATATATGAATATCTTACAGTAAAATATTCGACTATCGAGTTCATAAAACTTGAAAAAGGAATCCATGAATAATTTCAAGCACCGAGAGCTTTCACATTTACGTTTGATGTTTTTGTTCCACCAGCAAAGAGACAAAAAAAATTTTTTGAGACTTACAAGTTAAGTTTTATTTTCCGTGTTTTCAAATATTTAAAACTCACATCTACCTTTATTTTTCTGAAGGAATTACGTCTAAGGAAAATAGTAATAGTATTCAATTGAAATGCAGTGTAACGTAAAAAGAAGCTTTAGTGAACATTGCATTCAGAAAATACTAGTTGAATTTGTTAGATATTATATAACCAATCATAGCTGTGTTAAATTACAGGGAGGGGAGGGGGGGGGGTAAAGAAAAAGCGTGAAAACCGAATTGGGACCGAAGAAAATCAGTTAGAGACTAGAATGGTATGAGATAGAGAAGGCGATGTGTAGAGATGATGTGTGTGATAATATCTTGGCCGAAAACATCTTCGTTTGCCGCTAGGTGGAGTTGTTCAGAATAGCATTTAAGGAAACAGACCTGCATTATTGCAGTCATTGAGCTGACATTACCCATTAAGGTGTATGGAACAATATTACAAAACCTAATTGGCAGATATGCAACTGATTTACGGATTGGCTGAAGGGAACGCACGAGCAGCAGAAAGATTGTATCGCGAAAGGTACCCACAGACAGATCCACCGGATCGTCGGTTGCTTGCTGGTTTGTATCACAGTTTGTGTGTGAATATGGATCATTACGAGATAATGAGCATAGTGTGAAACAGCCACGAGTGACTCGAATTCCCAACATGGTACTTGGATTCCTTTGAAAGTCATTCAACAAATTATATGTCTTCGATACCATAGCCCGTTGGATTGCATGGCCCACCCTCGTTATGCCTATTACCTCGTAATAATCCATATTCTCACAAATTTTGATGCAAATTAGCAAACGTCCGTCGGTCTGGTGCATCTCTCTGTGGGTACTTTTAGCGATGCATTCTTTCTGCAGCTCGTACATTTCCTTCTGCCAAATCACGAATCAAATGTCTATCTGCCAACTAAGTGTTCGTAAAACTGTTCCATACTCCTGTACGGGGGATAAAAGCTAAAATGACTGCTATAAGGTAGGTCTGTTTCCTCCAATGTTCTTGTGAACAACGTCACCTAGCTCCGAACGAAGATATTTCTGACCATGGGTTGCTGAGCAAATCCGAATCTTTGGGATGTCTCTTACTTTTCTATAAAATTTGTCCCAATAATCTTGGGACGCCTTGTATTTATCTCCAGCCTGCCCTTTAAAATGTCACGATTGTGAAGCTGCTGAACGAATAGTAATGGTCGCTAACTTGTGATCGACATTTTGGAATATATCGTTAAGGATCTTGTTCTGGGGACTTAAAGATTCCCTGAGTAGAGAGACTGATGCCCATTAAATATGTCGAAATTAATGAGTCCTCACACTGGCGAGGCAACTTTAGGGAATGGGTGCCGGCTCAGCTGTCATCTTTTTCATTTAACCGAGGTTACGAGATCTTTTTCCAATAGACCACGTACTACTTTAAAATGCGACGTTGACAAGCAAATTATGAATGAATTTAAAAAATGGGTTCCTCATGTATTTCTATTTGGTTCAGATATGGCAGAGAACACATTTCGCCTCTGTCCGTCGCCACATATCTGAAGCAATTTTATCAATCACGAATAGAACTAAGTTATAAATCCCCCCCCCCCCATCTGAGTACTATTTACACTTTAGTAAAAAAAATTATATTATTTCCGTAACGGAACTAAAGTTCTTAAGTGAATATTTATTAATGTGAGTAAGAGGGAGGACTTTAAGCAATGGCACATTTCATATGCATCATCCTTTCTACACGATGGGTCTTTAGTGGCACTACGGGTCAAACCCATGACACGCCACCCAGGAGCTCGTGACCATGACCACTAGGCTACTGCTGTCACATAACGATTTCAAAGAAAAATTCATTCAAATATAATACATATACTGCCTACACCAGTGCTTCTCAAACTTTCAATACTGGCGACCCAATTTTCAATCATAATTTTTATCGCGCCTCCCTTATACAATAATAATGTATTAAATGCAAAAATACTGCATTCTGACACTAAAGCTACGACATGATCATAATTATAGACCGTACAAATTAACAAGATGCGTATTGAATTATGTACATGTTACTTTAAAATAACATTTTAAGTAAATTTTTTTAACTAATATGATAATTGTTATGTTTTTTTTTCTTTCTCAAATTTTAAGTTAAAACAGATTGCAAAATGATATTTAATTAAATATTTATTTCCTCCATCATCCATTTCTAAAAGTACAAATGTCATTAGAAAAACAGTCTAGGCCAGCAATACTCAACCTGCGACCCACCGGGCCTTTTTAAATGGCCCGGTCATAACCCATTGCTCTGAGATAATCATTTATTTATTTCTGAAAATTTGGTGGGAAATTCATTGCTAAAAAATCAAGTATATCAATTTTCGCTTCTTTGCTGTTGATGTCGTTTGGGTGCGGATTGATATTTTTTTTCTTATTAGGGATAATAAACAACAGTGGAGTAGCAACCATTTTATGAGTGGAACTAAATTTTAACTATTTTTCATATCATGCCAGTGCAAAATATTCGAAGAAAATAGCTTGTTTCAAGACGATTGAGAAATTGACTACTTTGTAGTGAAAAATAAGCATGGTTCAATAATTGTTTGATTTGTCACGAAAGTATATTTAAAAAATACCAATAAACGGGAATCTTTCAATGACACTTTTCCTCGAAGATCTCTTTCAAGATATGATAAATAAGCTTTCTTCAATAATCTTAACAACAGCAAAAAAATATTTGTCAGTGGTAATATCTCAGCGATAACAAAGGCATCTTATGAAATTTGTTGTATCATTGGTTATCATATGAAACCGTTGATGAAACCATACAGATGCAGAAATTGTGAGAAAATAGTCTTAAATGCTTCCAATTAGAAAAATTCAGAACAAAAATAAAAAATATAAGAAACGCAAAATAGGAGTTACATATTTTGATCAATTTCCCCATTTTAAATTTTCTATGTTATCTTGATCTTAAAGTATTTCCCCCCCGTTAATCCTCATGTTGCGACCAATCGTGAAATAGCCACCATATGTATGTGGTCCACTTGAAATAACCAACATTTGTATGCGGCCGGGCAGAAAAAAAGGTTGAGTAGCCCTGGTGTAGCCTGTTGCTCTCTAACATATCCATCACATCTGGCATTCTCGCGAACGTTTGCGTGAGTCTAGGCAACCTATCATCGGACGTCTGCACAAAACATTTAGTACCTATTACAATTCCAGTCAGTTTTACTCGAGTCGATACTTCTATAGCTACCGAATCTATCTTGAATGTGCATTTTATAATTTGTACGCTTGCGTTAGTTGTAATTCACAGTATTAAGTATTTACGGCGGTAGATTAAAACAAAATCATAGCTGCACTTTAAGTCGTAAGCGAACATTCGTTGATAATAAAATATCAACAAGTACACAGACGAGCATGGTTCCGAAAATTAAATCACAATTAAATATTCTGAAGAATACTAAAATTTTGCATTTACCACTACTGAAATAAATGGAGAACAAAAGGCTCCTGTTATATGTGAAAGCTTACAAATCCAGAGAACATGTGGAAGTTGTTTTTAAAAACATTGAAACTTATTTAACCATGTTGGCAAAGTATTTTCTTAATGAGGACAGCTTTATAGCAAGTTACGAGTGGGTTAGGGATCCACTTCAAAATACTCAACTGCTGAAGAAGAAATTTTCATAAATTTTACATCCAGTGGAGAAATTAAAAGTCATTTTTGTAATAAATCGCTCTTTGAATTTTGGGCAGAGGTGGATGATGAATTTTATACATCGAAAACAAAAGCACTTCGTATACTATATTACCCCATTTTCAACATCCTATTTTTGTGAAACCGAATTTTTCTGCAGTGGCTGCTTTGAAAACAAAGTATAGATCCCAGCTAAATATTGGGGGGAAACAAACAGTCAATTTCTAATATTAAACCTTTCTTTGAAAAATTTTGCTCTGCAAGAAGAGCCCTTGGAAGTCGCTAATAATTACTAAACTTGTTCTTAATTTAGTATTAAGAAATTAGTTAAAAATACCTTGTGCAGTACACTGGCTGAAGTGCCAGCTCTTTTCACGAGTTGATTAAAAAGAAAACATTATTCATGATATAATAACTGAATTGAAAGGAGAGTAAAACAAAGTTGACGACAATTTACACAAAAATGTAAAATGATTCTTTTAAATGAATGATATATTGTAAATATTTTTAAATGAATTGTAATTTAAGCCTCACAGAATTGGCATTTAAAATTAATGTTAAATAATGAAAAAGAATTTAAAATTCCGATGAAGAATAATTGTGTTATTTTTTTATTATTTAAAGTGGGAAAACTTCAAAATGTCTTAATCCGGGAGCAGGCGCGCACCCAACACTAACGTTAAAGGTCGTGCGCGGTGAGTCAGTCACCTCAATCCTTTTTTATATATATTTTTTTTGGTGTACACGATAAAAATCGTAATTCCAGTGAATAATTTAATTAAGAGAAAGTATACGTACCTACTTTCAAGAACTTTTAAATTTATCTTTGATAATTTGAGAAAAAATCAAGTCAAACCGAATTTAAATGATTCAAATCTGCATGGCCTTAATAAAGGACACAAATCACACAGACATTTTTCACAAATATTACAGGAATGTTATTTGCAGGCAAAACTGTCCTATTTGGTTCAAGTTATTGTGATTTTTCTGTCCTCTGAGGATCGATAAATATTCTGTTGAATTTTTGCTTGCTTGTGTCTTTTTCACTGAGCGCAGTGTGTCTTGTGATACACTTATTTAAGCTTCCATACACGCTTCCTATTTTATTTGAGGACGTTCTTTAGGAAGCATTTGAAACTTTTCATTTCGTTTCATCTCTTTTCTCAAATGAACTTTCGCTATCATGGGTAATATGCATTATTTCAGCAAGTTCTTCCCTTGCTTGATCAATGGTGAAAAGTGAATTAAGTCTTAATTTCCTTCTTACAGATAAGGTACAGTATTTCAAAAAAATCACAGGGCTAAATTTTTTACCTTCCTAATTTTTTTTTATTTTTTATTCTGGATCTGGGTTATGATTTTTCTGCTAAAGAGTAGTATTATGGCTTTAAAAATAAAAGTAATTTAAAAAATCTCTCATCGTGGGATTACAGCAATTCAAAGAAAAATTTTGAATTTGGTTAAAGGATCAAAGATTGAAGCTTTTATTTTTGATCAGGTAATATCGCCAGATGATATATACATAAACTATTTTGTTTTATTTAATTTCCGTTACTTTTTTTAAAAAAATCTTTTATTTTTGATATGTTTGCGCCCCCTTGAAGGGTTATCACCCCTTATGGGTCATCACAGTTTGAGAAACGCTGACGTACACTAGTGAGCATACCCCATCCATTTTAAAGATGAATTCTTCTTTGATTATTATCCAAAGTATGTTGTCTCTACAAGAATGTGAAATATGTCATGGCATATCTGGAGACACACTAAGTTGAATAAAAAAATATGAAAGTGTATATGGTGCTTTAAATTTTTTAAAAAATATGTAAATATATTTTGAAATTTAGAAGCATTCTGTGCATGTACGTAGTTTTTCATTTTAAGGGGTCTAAGGGGTGTTAAAAATTTTTTTTTTCGAATTTTCGAAAAAAATATATTTTGTTCTTCATTTTTTTCTGAACATTTTGATACTAACCACGAGACAATACTCTAAAAACTTCGAAAGTTATTCAAAAAATTGAAAACAGCAATTTAGTCATAACAACTTTTAAATGGACAGATGCCACGCCCATTTATTTTTAAATTTATGCATACCTTTCATTTTTCTGTTTTTAATAAGCCTCATGAAATATTTTAAGCGCTTGAGTTGATCAGAAGGAAGCCTGCAACTCAACACATTCATTCTGCCGTGTTTTGATTCTGTTGTGTTTACTATAGTACACGTTTTTTTAAAACGCTTATCTAAATCGAAGATATGTGTTGTTTTATTCTGAAAAAATCGTTGGGCAATCGCCCAACAAAAGATTAGAGGAAATAAATATTTAAAGGTAAGTGACTCACATGTTACAGATATGAAAGATACGAGGAAGTGTGCAGAATTGAAAAAGTACAAGTAAGTGTGCCGAAATGAAAAATGCTTCTAGTAAAAACTTTCAGGAATTCAGACTTCATTAAAGTCAAATCTTGTTAAGGTAAGTGAAAACTTCAAAGAATATCGTATTTTTGATTTTATTTCAACCTTTAGCTCTATTTTGTCAGTATCATGCTGTTTAAAATGTCATAAACATTAACAATTAATGAAAAATCCACTCGTGGTTTATGTTCGAATTTTGAAATACATTGTAAAAACTGTGGGAGTATTTGTACTTTTTCAAGCTGTGAAAACATTGGGAATAAAAATAATGCTCCAGAAATTAATAGAAGATCTATTTTAGCAATGAGATGCATAGGTCAAGGTTTAGAGTCATTAAAAACCTTTTGTTCTGTAATGAGTCTTCCTAATCCTGTTGAACAAAAATCATATGATGTTATTAATAATAAACTTTCACTTGTTATGAAGGAAGTCGCCGAAGAAAGCATGAACAGGGCAGCTGTCGAAGAAAATTCTTCGTTACCTGATAACATTTTAACGGTAAGTGGTGATGGACCTGGAAGACGAGAGGACATTCATCGTTGATTGGAGTATGTACTCTAATGGGGCCGAAACAGGTAAGGTTTTGGATAGGGAAGTGTTGTCCTCATTTTGCAAATGAAGCGACAGTTATAAAGGGGTAAAGTTTGGTATCAAGTACAATAAACGGAAAAGAGCGCATAAGATTTCACGTAGAAAAAATTATTCTGGCTCAGCTGGTAAGATGGAGGTTGACGGGATGTTGAGGATTTTTAATCGATCAGAAAAGCTTCACAACCTGAAATATTCGAACTACATAGGAGATGGCGACACAAAAACATTCAATGCCCTTTCTGAAAACAATCCATACGGCGATGACCATCTTATTCAGAAAATAGAATGTGTAGGCCATGTGCAAAAGAGAATAGGTACAAGGCTTAGGAAGCTTAAATTAGTATATGGTAAGAAGAAATTATCTGATGGTAAACTATAGGCGCTAAAGGTAGGTTAACTGATAGTTCAATTGATAAGCTTGCGCATTACTATGGTAATGCTATTCGATGCAATTCTACTAGTGTAAAGGAAATGCGGAAAGCCATTTGGGCTGTTTGGGTCATTCTTGCAGCACCGATGATGAACCGATGCACTGATTTTGTCCTACAAATCCAAATACATAGTGTAAGTATAATGCCGCAATTAATAATAATTTACAAAATTATAAACACAAACCCTCAGTTGCGAAAGCTGTTCGAGATGTAATTAAGCATGTATTTGCAGACTTATCTCATCTGGCACTCCTGAAGAAATGCTTAGGAGGTAAGACACAGAATCCTAATGAAAGTTTAAATTCATTAATCTGGAAGTTTTGTTCGAAGACGATTGATTCTAGCCTTCAGATTGCAGAGATTGCTGCAAATCTAGCAACCAGCATTTTAATGATGGAAATCAAATACTTATTACTATTTTAGAGAAATTTGGCTTAAAAATTAACAAAAATGTTTGTGTGTCCCTGGCTGAACGTGACAATCGTCGAATCTTTACGTCAAGAAAGAGGAGCTCAACGTCATCGTTTGAAGCTTGGAGAGATAAAAAAATTAAAAAGAGTACAGAAATTGAGCTGTTTGAGCAACAGGAAGGCATATCCTATGATCCTGGAGCATTTTAGCATGTAAGTTTTAAAATTTATTTTCTCAAATTCAATTTAAAACTTTAAAGCCTTTTTTCTCAGTTTGTGTTTTTTTCACTTACGCGCATTGCGTTTCAAAAACTATCATACTTTGATGCATAAAACTTTACAGAATTATAAACTCTATCATAATCTTTAAATCCTAGCTATTTATAGTATTACATATTTGTAATTTTTGAAAAATTTCAAAAAAATTAAATTTTTGAAAAAAATTTTAAAAATTTACTTTTTTTATTTTTAAAAAATATTATTTTTATTCTTTTTATATCTAATCGCTACCATCTAATAAGATATATTTGACTTTATAATCAACTTATTGCTAGTAATTAGAATTATTTCAGAAATATATGCGGTCGTAAAACTTACTATTTGTTTCTTACAAAATTTTTCTTATATTTATGTGCTTATTATTTTTAAATTATGATTATATTTAGACATTTTATACTTTTTAAACTTTATTCCTTTATAAAAAATGTGTAAAGAATCAAATTATTTCATTTTAACTCAAAGAATTATTCTAGTCGAAAATTGTTCATATTTGTGCTCTCGAACATTTTTAACACCCTGAGACACTTAAGGTAATAATATAAAATTAAATTTTATGTCGCAGCATGAATGTTTCTGTGTACGGTGTGTTATTATGCGCATTCGAGGGAATTCAAATTAAAAAGAAACAACTGAATCATTCTTCTACCTATTTAATTTTACGGAATTATTCCTTAACATTAGGCAATGTGATGTTTGAGAAAATTAGTGGTAGCAGAGGAGAGTTAAGAAGTTAAATAATTGATGTTTTTACGTCACAATCATTAATTACAGTAATTACATCAAAAAGAAGTTACTCGTACTATTGATTATTTCAATACTACGGAATGCTATTTGTTAGGAGGACGTAAAACACACACACACACACACCACACATAACTGATCTTCTCGGTGTTGCCAACGGACTGTCTTTCCACATCATTGGGATGAGTACCGGTTCGTGGGTGGAGTAGGGTTTTTCACACCGTTATATGTCACAGGGGCGATGGCAGGTTAAAAGACCCGCAATACTTTTAAAGTGCACATGTGCATATGAACGGTGTTGTTCTATCCGCACAAAAAAAAACGGATTTTGCAGTTGTGCACAAACGTTACAGCGTTGATTTACAACATTCCTCAACGTTAAAAATTTAAGCGATTCCCTTTCAACTCGACCTTTACCTGCTTAAGAGCTAAAACTCCATTTCACACAATATCACATCATGCTTAATAATTCATTCGTTCTCTTTATAGATGGTGATACGGTAACGCGGGAAGGCTGCCTCCCTCCTGAGTTGGTGGTGAACGGCACCAATGTGTCGGGCACCGGTGGTGAGGATTTCACCAGCGTCCAAGAGGTCCAGTTCCTCGGAATCCTTGGACCCCTCGAACATAAAAGAATGTGCAAGATCAAGTGCCTCAATGGGGTGTGGGTGGGACCACTGTGTGCAATCGATTCAGGTAAGCAATATGACTTAGTGAATTGAAAATAAGATATTGTATATATTCGTAATTATCCCTTTCTTTAGCGCATAGCATCTATACCGTATATGTGTTACCGTATATATGTGTTACCGTTAAATTGTATAATTTAGTTATTTCATAGTTTAATTTAGTTATAATTTATATATTTCATTATAATTTAGTTATTTCATATTCTATGAAATAACTAATGCGATAGACCGTTAAAGAGAAAAACAAAAATTTCAATGTTATTTTATAAATTAATTGATCATAAACAGCTAAAATTTCTCGAAAAATATATTTTATATCTATTGCGGATGATTAATGATAAATAATAAAGAAAAGCAGAGGTGACATAATTTATTATTGCTCATATTGTTAACATTAGTAAAACAGAAAGGGGGAAAAAAGAATATGTTGCAGAAATAGTTTTATTTAGATATTATTAAAAAAAAATACATGTGCCGGGAAGGAAAACTGTTGCTTCATAAAAACATTGCCTAATTTCTTTCCAAAAAAAATGTTAGGAATATTTTAAATTTTATGAAATACCTTAATTTAACTTTTCATTATTTCTTAGAGCAAGGATTGCTGTGATAATACGTTGAATTTCATTGCATACTATTTTTGAAACAAGCACACTTTTTTTTACAATTACATTTTTTTTTTACACGAGCACTTTTTAAACCCTTGTCCAGTGCCGCAACTTTTAGCTTTTGCAACAGATGGAAAAGTTGCGTCAATATTCGAAACTTTTTCAATAGAAATTATTATAATTCTCATTCACAAATATTTAACTGATGTGAGTGCAATTGTTTTATTCAACCATCTCTTGTTCCTAATTGGAGAAATTCTTCCCCAAAGCAGCTCTAAGCTATTCAAAACTGGCGAAAAGCAGCTAGAACAGGTTCAAAGAACTTTCGAGTGCTGTATTCTATATTTTAACGATCAAGTAATCGTTATTCTATAGAATACCTAGTTAAAATGAAGAATTCAATAATCTTGTAATGCTTTAAATGACTTGTCTAGTTATTTCATGAAATACCTAATTATTCTTTGAAATTACGGATTTCGCACTTTACCGGTAACATATACACTCAAGGGCCAAAACATTATGACCACCCCTACATTTTGCAATGAACTCGCGTGGATGACGTGGAAGGCACGTGATCAGGTGGAAGTGATACTTAACTCCTGCTGTAGAGTCTTAAAATCATTCTTCCACTTACTTCTGTGTGTGAAGGAAATGCTGCGGATCAAAGTGACTTTGATAGAGGGCAGATTGTAATGGCTCGAAGGCTCGGAACAAGTATTACCGAAACTGCACGACTGGTGAATTGTTCGCGATCTACAGTTGTTAGTACTTATGAAAAGTGGATGAATGACGGGGAACCAGCAGTAGACGACATGGTGTTGAACGTCCACACGCTATAAAAGAAAAAGGTCGTCGGAGACTGTCTCGCATGGTGAAGCAAAACCGGAGCCAGACAGTGGCCTCAGCTGACAGCTCAATACAATGCAGGGACAAGTAAAATAGTATCGGAGCACACTGTTCAGAGGACACTGTTGATATGGGGCTACGCAGCAAACGTCCCACTCGTGTGCCTTTGCTGACCAAGCGTCATCGCCAACTGCACCTGCGCTGGGACCCGGGAACATCGTGACTGGTCCATGGATCAGTGGGATAAAGTTGCCTGGTCAGATGAATCATGGTTTGTCATTTATCCCGCAGATGGCCGTGTCAGGATACGCCGTCTTCCAGACGAACATTTGCTCCCTCAATGTACAGTAGG